>JAXGGA010008788.1:0-54867 GCA_038373865.1 Uloborus plumipes
AGTATAATACTAGCAGCCGAGGTTTTAATTCAATACTGTAAAATGCACAGTAATAAACTGTAAAACTAGCAATTTTACAGTTTCTTATTGTGAAGTTAGCCAGTTTACAGTTTATTGCCGTAAAATCTAGCTGTATTATACTGTAAAAGCAGCAGTATAATACTGGCAGCAGAAGGTGCAGTTTAAAACTAAAATGCGCGGTAATAAACTAAAATTAGAAATTTTACAGTTCATTACTGTAAAATTAGCAATTTTAACAGTTTATTACTATAAAGTTAGCTGTATTATAATGTAAAAACGACGTTCATTTTTTTACTGCGTAGCGCTCTTTCACTTAAAAATTTAAAAATTTGTATAATTTTAGAAATAACGGTCATCCAATACAATATTGCCGACTGTCAATAAAATTTGTTGAAATCGCAAGAGACCAGCTAAGAGAGAGAGAGAGATGGCGAGTTAATGCCTTTGCAAACGCATTTAAGCACTGAAAATGGGAAATGTAACTCAAAAACTTAGTCATGAAATTTATCCTACTTTGTGCTTAAAATTAGAAAGAATAGCATCGGAAAAGCACTTGGAGCTTTTTAAGTGCGACGCGATTTTTTTTTGTTGATTTATTTAGTAATGTGCCAAACCAGGGCCGTATTTAAGGGGTAGGTTTTTAGGGTTAAAACCCCCTCTGAATTTTTACAAAACTGTTCCTATGAACTCTTTTCATTAGATTTTTTTTTTTTTTTTTGAAAAAATATTATTTCCATTTATTATCTATTTATTTCAAATTCATTTGAAAAATGAAACAATCTTTATTGAAGAATTGTATCAACTCGGGGCTTTATCTGCATTTTTTGTTTTTATCGAAGTTATTGCGAGCATCATATTCTACTATACCGTGTTTTCCTTTAGATTTTGAGTATGTAACTATAAGAAAAATATCAAAATTCTTTAAATGTGGACGTGCCAAACTTTATATTCAACATGTTTCATAGGGGACAAAAAGTTAAGTAAACGCATCAGATTTTTTTTATTTAATAGACATATCATCTTTCACATTTGCTCATGTTAATGGCGTTAAAGCAGCATCCCCTTTTTTTAAGTATCCTATTGTAATGAAAATGAAAAGAATATATGAATGAAATCAAATTTGACTAATTATATATATTTCACGAGAAATATGTTTGGTAAAACTCTCCCCGAAAAAAATATCTGTTTACGACCCTCTGTCAAACATTCTAACAGTTAAAAATGGAAATAGAGTACACATCTCTTCGTCCTTCACTCTCTATCTTCCATTTCATCTTAGGTTCTCCACCCCCTCCTCCCCCGTTTAATGGAATTTATAACTATTATGATTTTTTACTGTTCTAAATTTCTCTCTTCTAAAATTTATTTTGTTCCCGTAAAAATGTCGAGAAGTACTTTCGCGGCTTAAAAACGACTTAGCTGTATCATTTCCCACTTTTGAGCCTTCTGAGTCCCCTCCACACCAGAGATTTTCGCCACGCCCCTCGGCCAAGTAGGACACATTTTTCCTGTTTAGATATTAAATATAGAAACCGGGCTCACATAACACATCGTGTCATTTCCTGCCAGCCCGCTTTGTGGACGCTTCTATAGTATTTCCGCCGAAAGGGAGTGGGGAAAAAAATAGGCTGTTCGGGCATATAGAAAACCGATTCCGCAGCAAGGCAGAGAATTCAAGAGAGAGAGAGATGATAGAAAAAAAAGAAAAAAAAAACGAGGAGGCTTTGTATGTAAGAAGTAAAACCTGTATCGCAGGCAGTACACCATGCATAACGCAATAAACGCCGTGTTCTTTTGCTGACATCCCAAGCGTTTCGCGATCCGTAACCGTGTTTCCGAAACAGCAATCACAATAAGTTGGAAAAGGGAAAAAAAATGTTCTGAATGAAAGGAAAGGAAAAACGAAAGCAGACAACTCAAAGGGCCACAAAGATAGAAACTGAATTTCTTTCAACGCTGGCGCGGCCTTTGAATCTGTATCGTAAAAAATAATATTAATAAATAAATAAATAAATATACAAAGTGAAAAGTGAGGGAGCAAAAGGCTCAGTTTTAAACTTTAAATGAAAGGAAAGGTCAAACTTTTAAGGTATTTTTCATGGAAATAAAAACCGAAAACAACTTGAACTGTCAAATAGAACAAAGCTATCGTTTGCATAATAATAATTTTATCATAAAATATTTAAAAGCAAAAATTTAAATTAATGAAGAAAGATCAAACGAGGCTTTTGTAGAACATTTTAAAAATTATTAGTTTTATACTATCAAACATTTAGACTAGAAAATATCAAGTACATCACGTAATAAGGCCTAAAAAATGAACTAATATTTTTCATGATAACTGCTTTTTTAAAAACATTTTCTGAATTTTTGTCAATTTTTTTCTTTATAGGATATCAATTTTTTCCTTTTATAGGAAGGGATGAGGGTATTTTTTTCATTTTAAGATAGTTACAATTATTATTATTATTGTTATTAATGCAACGTTATTCTGATGCTCTTGAAGATTGTACCCAAAGCTTAATAAATATTTACTTATCTTTAACAAGTGTTAATTAACATTTCGTTGCACTCATAAATTACGTAACTATTTTAATTATAATTATTTACATTTATATTATATTTATAATAACAAGTTACAAATTATAGCTGTTTATAAGGAAGAGAACCTTACGCAAAATACTATCTCAAAAATTTCAAGGGCATAATTTTTATACTTAATTATAATTTTTTAATTAATTCATTTGATTATTTATTAAATATTTATTTATTTATTTACTACATGTATTTATTATTTTTTAAGGTTATATCTGTTTTTTTTTAGTGAGGGCTTTTTCCAGTACATTTTTAAAGAAAAGAATTTTTAAAACATCAACATCCTAACTCGGATTATCACCTAAAAATGTTTCATAAATGTGTTGTAATAAAGAGGAAGGGGGGTGCTGCATTAAAAAGCAAACACACACGGGTTATGTGCAATCTTAATAATAAAATCCTTGCATGCAGAAATTCAATTTCACAAAATGAAACTGAAAGGGTGCTCTAGCACTCGAACAAAGGATGTGGTCACCAGAAATTCCTCCATCTTATCAAAAGATTTCGAGTGCAGCGAAGAGATCAGGCTCAAAGCTTCCTGTGTGTTTAAAAAAAGAAGCTCGAAAATAGGTTTCTGGAACAGTCAAGAAGATAACTATAAAAACGCTCAAAGTCTATCTGTTTATCTGATGAACATTGAATTTATCCCAAACATTCAGGAACATTAATTTTATTTATCGTAATTGAAAATAATTAAATTTCGCAAAGGCGCTCGTAAAGATAGCAGTATTTTTACGAAATTATTTTTAATGTCTCTATATTCTGAATTATTGTACAGCAAACTAAGACAAAAACTCACATTTCATATTTGAATATTTTTCATGTTAATTTCAGCTGCATTACGATTCGCATAAAGTGCAAATAGTCGAGTCATTTGGTCGAAAAAATGGGTTTAAGCCCTGAACAGCGTTTCCGGAAGTTTGAACATTGGTACATTTATGATTTTGATGTGCTCTTTCGATTTCACTTTGCGACCGTACCTTTGCCGCTTCGCGCCGCCATTATTCAAAAATGGCGCTTTAAGAGGTAATCTGACTACAACTCCTTTCTGACTTATTCTACGACAAAAACATCAATATACAAAATAAACTAGAGAAAATTTCCTACATTTTATGTCATAGAAACTTTTTTGTAAAACTACCAAATGACTGGACTAAAAGGAATACGACAAAAAGAAATCTTAAATACGATTTGAAAAGCTTAAATTAGTACCAAAGATCCCCTTATAGTACCAAAAAAACTTATTCATTTACTTAGAGATTGAACTGAAGAAAAAAAACAGAAGAGGTTAACATCAGTTTTAAATCTTTTTCACGGTCAAAAAAGGGGGAAATTTCTGAGTTATCAGGGACAAAGGACATATATCTCCAAGTCCCCCTAAGACTACTGCCTGACTACAGGGCGAGGATAAACACCAAGAAAAGAAAAGAAAATTGTTTGTTATACTCGACTGCAACCTTTCTTGAAAAAAACATCGTGACGTCAGCGTGACGTTAGCCTATGAAAAACGAGCTAGATAAAACGTCACAGCCTACTTGGCGAATTAGAGGAGATCGCTAACTGCTTGTGAGCTCTTATTGGCTTCTCCCGTTGTGACGTTGAGTGTCAAGTTAAGTTGCTTTCCAGAAAATATATAGGAATCAAATTTTTTGTTATGCTAACCCGAGGTATAGCTACTTTTTTTCAAAGTATGAAAGGTGTACTGCTTGACACATTTTCGAGGAGATGAGTTCATTTTGGAAAAGTTAAATCCTTTACAAAAATGTTTTCATGCACTTTAAATATTTAAGCGTGTTATAAAATATGCATGTTTAAGTGATTGATTAAATTTGATTTTAACCATATTTACAGTAAAGTTTACAAATACATTTGTGCTATTGATGTATCAGAGAAAATATTAACGTAAAATGGGCACAAATAAGCAGAGATATTGCAGACACGTGTTTCGGCGTTACAAGGAAAGTCTTTATCAATGTAAAAAAATGTTGAGCTGACTTTTTTTTGCATTGATAAAGGCGCTCCTTGTAACGCCGAAACACGTGTCTGCAGTATCTCTGCTTATTTGTGCCTATTTTACGTTGATATTTTCTCTGCTACATATTTACAGCGTTAGCTATTTATTAATTTTTTATTTCATCATTTTAAACCAGTATCGCCGAAGAAGATGATTTTAACGATTCTTTTATACCTTCCCTAGTCTCTGTCTTGATATTATGAGTTTGACATATTTTCAACCAGATGTTGTCGCGATTATACATATCAATTACTGACGCAACGCAAGTCTGCTAAGGCACCCGCTTAATTACCCGTTGCTCCAAATCCCCCCCCCCCCGCTCTTGACCTTTTTTTTTACCCACATAAACAGGAAAAGATAAATGACTCAACAGAAAAATGTTTCGGGGTAACTCAGTAATGAGCCATGAAGTTTTTAATTTCTCGATTTCAATTTTTCTGATTAAAACAAAATAGAAACTTTTAGTGAAATATTTAGTACGTTCATTAAACATTAAACGTAGGCAAATTCTTCTCTATGAAAAAAGTTATTTTTTACATTAATTTGCAACACAACGACTTTTTACATGTTTCTCATCATGTTTTATGTTCACTCTAATAAAAATTACGTTTTTGATTATTTTTCACTGTTCTTTTCCTATTTAACGGATTTTCTAACAAATGATCCTTGTAAACGGTAAGCAAATAAAAATTTCCTTCTTGCTTGATACGGCTGTTTAGTTCACGACCGGTTGTAACGTTGTAACAGGCTTGTCGAAGTGTAAGTCAAGCTTGGAAAGCATTGTAACATAATGTGTAGTAAGTGTTTACTTTTGCCCCGGGTGTATAAACTTCATTATTTTCGACGCGAAAAAGAGAAACAGTCCCAAAGAAAATGACTTGCACGTGGTTGCTTCTTCAGTAAAAGAAAACAGAGAGCTATGAAAGAAAGCATGCAATTTTCCACTATTTTACGGCTTAACTAGATACAGTGTTAAAACACTGGAGAAAGTTTTAACGCTCCTAACAGCTATGTCTCACACAGGGAAAATTGGAAATAGTCCTTTAGCAAATTTAGTCAGATGTATTTTTACACTTTGTGTTCCAAATAAAAATCAAGCATCGTGGAAAATGGCAGAAAAAAGCAATTAAATTTTTGTAATATGACATTTTAATATTTTCATTTTTCTTTAAATTCAAAATGCTAACTATTCTGAAGGTTAAAAACACAAACGGTGCACATTTTTTCTTCTTTTCTATCTTACGAAATATTTCTTACGAAACCGATCACTATTATGATGTTTAATACTTCCGTATAAGCAGTCTAGCAGCTCCATGACGCCACAAGGTGGGAGCCTCTGTTCATAAAAAAATTGTTAGGAGTACGATTTTCGTTCTATTCATCATGAGCGTATCGTTTCTACGTTATCAATGTTTTATTTTTCAACGAAAAAGCAGGCCCATTATGTTGAAGGATCAAGGAGGGGGTTCAATGGCCCAACCCGGTCTTTGAGAAATTAATGTATTTGCATATAAGTATACAAGTGGGCGTATATTTTGCTATTTTTTGGAGCAATTTAGATTGAGTATATATTCTTTAACTGCTCCTCATTCCCTGAAAAAAAATTGAAATGAAGGGACTGCGAAAAAGCAACATATACAAAAAGAAAGCAGGGACGGATAGAAAGGAGGGGGGACGGTCGCCCCTCCCTTGGGACCTTGGGAGATTTGTCTCCGGTAATTTTTCGATATTGAAGGTCTAAAAATGCAATTTTATACGAGTTTTACTAAAGTTGACGAAGAAGGTTTAGGGCTCTACCCCGGTAATTTTTCGATATTGAAGTTCTAAAAGTAATTTTATACGAGTTTTATTGACGTTGACGAAGAGAGTTTAGGGCCAGTGACGTATATAGCACGACCGCAGCCTCCGCGGCGTGGGGGAGGGGGGCGCAAGAGGTTTGAGGACGCACGATCCTGAAAAATAGCAATATGAGTTGCATGGGAGAAATATTTTTCATTTTTATACGGAGGTATGGGGCGCACTTATAAATCTTGCGGGGGAGCGCACCTAGGTTTATGTACGCTACTGTTTAGGGCTCTACCCCGGAAATGTTTCGCAATTGAAGTCAGAAAGCTTTGTCATCAACATCTGTAAACCACTATGCATATGCGTAGTATAAAGTAAGTGAAAAAAAATCAATCACCCCCTCCTTTGAAAATTTTTTGGATCCACCCTTGGAAAAGGGGAACAATCATATGTGCTAAACTCCTCCCAGTGTTTAAAAAAATATATACATACATATATATATGTATCAACAAAAATATTTTTACTAATAAATATACAATTCAACTATATTTTCTAGTTACTATAATTAAGTAAGGAAAAATTAAGCCAAAATGAAAACTTCATCAATATTTCATTGAAAAATAACTGATGCCCTCTGCAATCCATAAATAATTTATTTTTAAGTCCATGGATGTGCAATTAAAGATTTTTCTTGCATCAGATATAAATTTAAATTTCAACTGAGATTAGTAGTTATAATGTAATACATAATTTTCCAAAAGTGCTATGTCGGAAATCAATGCATCCAGTAAAAGCAGTCTCCATCTCTGCTGTAATTCAACTCACGCTATATATTTCTCTATTTCAATGGCCACACAGAGATCGCGAAACAAACGTCATGTGTGGTTTCGGAAACTTCCAGTCTTTTACACAGAATGTTCCTCCCAAGAACAATAATGACTTTTTCGCTATTCCTTTAAAGTCCGGTTTCATTGGGAAAAATCGATGCTAATAATAAGTCGGCTTTGGGTACAAATTTTTCGGCAGATTGAATGGGGGAGGAGGGAGGGCGTTCCTTCTGAGATTGAGGTTCGTGAGTGTTTTGTATCCTGCATTCAAATTTCTGATGTGCTGTAACTATACTAGACAGCAACTTAACTTGACACGGAACGTCACTACGGGCGGAGCCATTTTCATTTTCACACTCCAGGGTCCCCCCTACCTACCACAGCTTCGTGGTTTAACCGGGATAGGGCCCTGAAGAGTGCTCTGTTCTTAATTTTGAACCAGAAGCTAGGGTCGAGCAAACCCTAGGCCCAGGACCCTCAGAGGTATCGTTTCACTTGGAGGACTTTGTGACCACGACATTTTTAACGCCTCCCAGCCATCATTAATCAAGACGGTGGATCTTTGATCGGCTGGGATCGAACCCGGGTCCCTCCGGACACCGATGCCTTACTGGAGTCCGATGCCTTACTGATCGGGCCATCACGGCCCCACGAGCGGAGCCAGTAAGAGCTCACAAGCAGTCAGCGATCTCCTCTAATTCGCCAAGTAGGTTGTGACGTTTTATCTAGCTCGTTTTTCATAGGCTAACGTCACGCAAACGTCACGCTGACGTCACGATGTTTTTGTCAAGAAACGTTGCAGTGTATAGTGCTGCGACATCGATGTCGATGTTTAGGAAACATCGATGTTTTGTTTTCAATGCTTTTTTCGATGTCGATGTACGATGTCTTATATTTCAGTGAAAAAGATGAGTAAAAATATTTGATAATTATACTTATTAAAAAAATTACATCGTTAATCAGTAGTTGCTGTGTTAATTTCTTTGGAGAAAGTTGTCTATGATTACTATCAATGTTTTGCGCTCGATATTTTTTAATCACTGATTTGTTTTTACACTTGCCCTACATTTAATAAGCATGAAGACATTTTCGCTCGGAGTTGTAATATCGTGGGGTTTTCTTCTCGCTAGAATTTTCTTGAATGGATTATTTAAGTTTTTGAATGAATAGAACACTCCGGATTTTGCTAGAATGTTGTAGAAATTTCCTGCCGAGTATAAATAGCTGTCCAACTGTCCTGAACACAGTTCTTTTTAGATTGGATTTCTGAGAAACTCGTTTTATTCGCTTGGGCGAATATTTGTTTTGCTTTTGTAATTTCTTAATTACTGTTCACGTTAGATACGTGGTGCTGAGTTACTGTTGAGTGTACAGTGTACTGTTTGCTACCTAATTGCTGGATGTTTAGCAATTGTTTCCTGCTCCTATTGTAAATAAGTGTACATAATTGTAAATAAATTTATAGATACTTCCTCAAGATTGGAATGGTCATTAAAGAAAGTTGTGCTACGGACTCGTTACAATATATATATATATATATATATATAGAGAGAGAGAGAGAGAGAGAGAGATATTATTGCATGTGTGTATCTTGTTTTGCTAAAAATTGTCACAGTTTCTTAAAGTTTTTGTAACGATATTACTACAGAAACCTTTTTCCGCACTTGTTTTCATTAATATTTTACTACGTCATTGTATGCGTTCTGCATTTTAAATATCCAACTTTCCCATGCATCAGCAGACAACGTTTCTTTCAATCTATGCGAAGAGTCAAGGACAGGGAAATCAAATAAATAAAACGAAGAAGAAAGAGGCCGCAGACAAAACGTCTCTTCTTGCAGCTCGGTGGGAGTAGGTGGCCGAAAGAGAAGTTGAAAGGTATTCATTCATAAAAAATTGAAAAAAAAAAAAATCTAAAGAAAAAATACAACAATAATAATGGCGGAAATACCGCATTAAATTGCTTCCTAGCCTTCTGAATGAAATATTTTTTCTCTCCACGTTCTTTTGTACTATTCGAACGGCCGCTGTTGCTGGAGCGGAAGTACTATGATGGATTATTTTTTGTTCTAATTTCTGGGTATTTGAAAACATGACAATGATAAGTTTTAACCGTTTGAATACAAATAAATAATCAATAAAATTAAATTTAAAAAAATCTCAAAAGAATTTTATTAGTTGATCTATAGTTTATGTATGAAATACATTTTTAATCATCTTTTCCACTTTACTATTTTCTTGAACGATTTCTGTAAATTATACATTTAGCTCAGTAATTCCGAAAGTTGTTTTTTTCCCCTCTGAAACAATTTTCTTTGTCTCACCATTTCTCCACCCAAACCAGTCATTTCAAATCTCCAAAATTATTTGAAACCCATCGGTTATTTTCAAGTAAAAACCTATCCTATTATCAAAAAGTAAATATTTTTGGCTTTTCCACATTCAACCCTTGCACGAAACGGGATATTTATGAAACATTTTCAAAGATCACTGTTTGAGACCAATTGGATTTTTTTTTTTTTTTTTTTTTGTAAGTTATCGATCTTATTGCAACTTTTTTCGAAAGCGTAGACCTAACTGATTACTAACTGTTTAAATCCTAACTGTTAGGTGTTTAAACACCTACCAGAACTATTGTTCAGGTCAACGTCACAATGTCAGGTATTTTCTGGAGTCATAGTTATAATTCCGGCAATTTCGTTAAAAAACATAATCAGTAATATTAACGTCACTTTTACTATTTTTCCCTCCTCACTATATTACTAAACCTGTACAGAATTCTTCAATAGTTTCTATCATGAATTTATCGTTCAAACATTATGAAAGATCATTGTAGATATTTAGAAAATTGATACAATGAAATCAATTTTACTCTGTGTGACAACTTTTTCTGCAATTAAAGTATTATCAGGAAATGAGAGATTAGCGGAAACATGAAATGTAGCATAAACAACCAAAGCAAAGTGAAGGAGATCAAACTTAAAACTCATTACATTAGTATTCTATTAAGTGGTTACCCAGTACCTAATCATCTAAGTGTCTTATTTTTCAAGTATACGAGATTTAAACGCAAAAAATGGTCAAATAATTCGATTTTTTTACTTATCTGCAAGTAAAACTCGCTTCAATTTCTGCTCTCTTCTGAAAAATGCTTAGAAAAAAGTGAAGAATGCTTTGAACAGTTTTGAAATACAGGAAATTTAAATACTTCTTAAACATACTCAGATGTTTCAGTAGAGTATAGAACAAAACTTAGATTTATCTAAAAATAAAATAAATTTCTACTTTTGTGCTCTCTAAAACTCCCCAGCCCTTTTTTTCGCGAAAAAACTTTCAGCCGGAGATTACCTGCCATTATTTAGCTTCTTTCTTTACTTGTACCTGCTTTTCTTTACACCTAAAAAGTATTCTACAAGAAACTATACCTCTGGAAAGAAATCGTCCGTGAAAAACAAAAAGTAGAAAAAATACTTTTCGAGATGAGTCAGCGAAAAGAGTTGGAAATAATGCATTAGGCTAAAAGTTGAAATTGCTTTCCGCTTGATTCAACAGATGCTCCCTCCCAGGGATGGAAATGTCTGGGTTTAAACTATCGATAGCTGTGATTTGGTTTTCATTTTCGGATTAGCGGTGGAGTGGATACCTGAAACACATTTGATAATTGATGCCGTCGAATTAATTGTTTTCTGCCTTTGGCGTGAGGAAGATTATTATACTGTTATTCCTACTCATGCTGCGAGCACTTTGTAGTTTAAGGTGAAGTGACCTGAAGCTGATACTTAAAAAAAGGTACTTTTTTTGGATGTCAACTTTAAGGTACTTTATTTTATAAAAAGACAGAGCTTGAACGTTTTTCCTTAATCAAATGTTTTTACGGGACGAGGGAATTTCTTAATTTGCCGGATAAAATTTCCGAATACTTCCGAATTATAACATATTAATATGCATGCACGCACATCCCAAGTTGCATCAACTCATCGGATTTTGATCGGCCGATCATCGAACTCCTCGTAAACTGATCCCGTAACGCACGATGACATCGTTCCGATCAGTATCCGAGCACGGTTTTTGATGAGCTACTTTTCATCGGAAAGCGATATCCTTCCGATCCACTTTCCCGATGAAAATAAGCCGAGCATCCAAAACTGATCCTAAATTCATCGGCACGGGACTGCACTGCTCGTAAATTGCTCCAAATCTCATCGTATTTCGAGCAAAACTCATCGGATTTTGCTGCTCGGATTCTATTTAGCCGATGAGACATTTTGGAGCAATTCTCGATGAGAACTCATTGAATCCGATCATCGGCCGATGAGAATTTCATCGGGTTTCGATGAATGGCCGATGAGATTATGCCGCTAGGGATAAGTGTACATTTTTTGAAAAAAGACAAACATCATTATGAAAATTGTTAAAAAATGAACTGAAAACGTGAATTTTTCAAAGCTGTCTCGGAATTTGCAGAATCATCAAACAAAATTTACCGAATATGGAGCTTTTTGAGAAGTCACAGTAAACTCCCGTAACCTCCCATTGGGGTTTTAGCTTAAGTTTTTTCTTTGCAGACAACCAACAGAATCAAAAAGAATTTAAAAAAAATAATACACTGTAAAAAATGGATGTTCTTACAGTGTCATACAACTAATTTTATAGTAACAAACTGTAAAAATCGCTAATTTTGCAGAAATAAACTGTAATATTGCTGCTTTACAGTAATAAACTAAAACTGCTAATTTTACAGAAATAAACTGTAATATTGCTGCTTTACAGTAATAAACTAAAACTGCTAATTTTACAGTTTATAACTGTGCATTTTACAGTTTTAATCCTCGTGGGTCCCTCCCATTTCAGTTACACTCAAGATCCTTGGGGTCATAAACGACCCCAATGCGTCCTTCAATTACTTTATTAAGATTATTGAATGTTACATGCATTATTTAAGTTCACACACTTTTTAATGCTAAAAAAATAAAAATAAAAATACACAATCAAAGTAACATTGAGTTTATGTATTAAAAATTTAAATTTTAGAGCAAAACTTACAATAACTAGATATATTTACAACTGTTACAGTCCTAAAAAAACATGATTTTTCGCAAGTGAATTTCAAACACTTATGACATTTTCGATGCATTTTTTGTCAAGTTCTCTTGGACAAAAGTTGCAACGTCCTCTTTTTTTTGGCATTCTGGGGAAGTGACCCCCAAGGGTCTAGTGTGCAAAAAATGCAATTCGGGAAAAATAAAACACAATAATAGCATTATTTTAAATAGAAAACTAGAAGAATAAAAACCACAAAATGTCATTAAAAACAAATGTTTGATTAACAAGATATATTAAACAGAAATTGCATTGGGGTCACATATGACCCCAAGGAACCCACGAGGGTTAAACTGGAGACTCTGCTGCCAGTTTTATACTGTAGTTTTACAGTATAAAGTAGCAAATTGTTTAGTAATGAACTGTAAAATTGTGGTAATAAACTGTAAAATTCCTGCTTTAGAGTAACAAACTGCAAAAATTGCTAATTTTACAGTTAATTACTGTGCATTTTACAGTTTTAAGCTCGAACCTCTGCTGCCAGTATTATACTGTAAAAACAACGTTTTTTTTTTTTTTTTTTTTTGCAGTGTAAATAATAAAAAACTGTAGAGAGACATTTTACAGACTGAATCATTCATTTATTCACATATGTGCCCTCATTTATGTCTACGCTGTAAAAGGGTCTTTTGCACACAAACCCATCATAATCGGGAGACCTTGGCAATGAATGAATGGACAGAAGCACGAAACAAATGATCTGTTGCAGTAACACCGAGAGGGATATTGAATTACAAGAAACCAGCTGCACGCGCTTGGAAATGGCTTTAATCTGAGACCACAAAGGGCCACAGAGAGACAATACGAATGAATTTCATCATGCGAATGATGAAATAATTCTGGAAGCACTCTGTGATGGTATCCACTCTTTTTAAGTGACTTTAAATGGAAAAGTTTTGCTTGTAGTTAGTACAGAAGAGTTAAGAGTCACCTGTTGAACAGATCCAATAAATTTAGAGCTTAATCCATTCTATATAGCAGTAGCGAATGATATTTTTTCTTCAACCAACAATCCGATGTTTTCATAGTTTTAATCTAAAAAATGATTGTTGCAACAGTTTAATAAATTTTACAGGAAAGAATTAAGTTCGATACAATAAAATGAATTTGTGTGAAGCAAATGAATTTAATTAAGAAAAAAGGAGTCCACATCGCAAAATTTATCAAATAAGTGAATCAACACTTGTAAAAACTGATTATTGCAACTATTTAACAAATTTTACAATGAAAAGAATAAAGCTTGGTTCAGATATTAGAAAAAGCGTTTGTGTGAAGCAAATGCAAATTTCATTAAGAAAAAATAGTCTCCAAGATAAAATTTCAATAAACATTTTGCAGCATTTAACATTACGCACTTAACAATTGCAGCAATCAGTTTTCGCGACCGATTGTTGCAACTAATTAATAAACGTTAGAAAAGAATAAATGCATAATTAGAAAATGAATTTGTGCAAATTTCTTCAAGGAAAAAGTGTTTGCACCATAAAAATTAGAAAATGTTTGTAAGCTCTTAACATTAGATATTAATGACAGTTAAGCTGCTAAATTTTGTTGTTTTTCTTTTTAAAATCAGATTTATAACAATTAAAAAGGAATGTTCCATAGTTATAAAAAGCATAATCTATAAGTTTGTAACATCTATTACACATAAAATATCTATGACTAAGAGAAAACAATAATAGATAAAATTTTAATTTAATTAATGTTATGAATGCTTTAAAAAATGAAAATAAAAGTATCGAATAGGATTTTACATACTTTGGAACACTTGATGTATAGTATATTAGTATTGCGACGTCTTCTTTCTTGAAAAGATAATTTTATCGCGGGCCAAGTTCCTTTAATTACTATTTAACTCCTTTTTTACGCAAAAATTTTAATTTTGAGTCTATAAAATAATGTCATTCTGTTTTTAAGTTTTATTTAAATTTATAAGGAATTTTAATGCAAAAAGTTTTTTTTTTAAATCTGCATGTTATATTTGCATACAATTTTAAGGAAATCTATAGAACTAATATATTTAAAAAAAAAAGGGTTTTGCTACGACAGCTAAATCGTGCATTAAAGACTTATCTTCTTTTTTATTTTTCATATATTTTATTTATTTTTTACATTTTAATGTATAACTAAATGATATAACACAGAACAATGTAATTAGTTTACTGAAAATTTCGAATGTTCAATGAAAATCGTGCCATTCCATCAATAATTTACAACAAGAACAGAATAAATAAATAAATACAATGGTCTAAAATTTGTGTTGTGACATTTAGCACTTCAATTAAAAAGTAAGAGTAATAGAAATGGCAAATGGGTGACATATGCTTGCAGAGATGCTAAAAGTATCTGTTTATCATAATCTCATATTTTAATATCTTATTTGTAGTAAAATATGCAGTTTATGATATAAATTTAAGTATCAATTTAGCATTGTGGTTAATGAAAAAGAAAAAAAGAGTTTAGAGTTTTTCAAACATTACATTTTAAATATAAATTTAATCATCGTGGTTAATGAAAAAGGAAATGCAATTGGACTTTTCAAATATTGCATTTGAATGCTCTGCAAATTTTCAAATATAAAATGTCAAATGTTTTAAAAGTTGAAAATCAAAACAGCACACATCTCCTTAGTTCCCTGCCATCTTCCACTTTATCCTCAGAAAGTTAGTTTAAATTTGGTGGATCATATGTTACTATTGGATCATTATTATTGTCATAAGTTTTTTGGTATATTTAAATCCTCTAAAATAAAATTCAAGCCTCTAAAAATTGTGATGGAAAATTTTCAAGCCTACAAATAAATAATAATAATAATAATAATAATAATAACTAGCTTCATCTTTGACCATAAATAATGCAAAGTAAACACCAAAAAAATGAAACAGAAATTTCAAACAAACTTTTTTTTTTAAGCACATCAAAATTATAATGAACAACCCAAACCCCACCATTGGCAACACAATTTTGAAATTCCAAGGTTTAACAGCAGTTGCCGTTGTCGGACTTTATTCAAACAACACTTTCAAATTTCACACGATCCTCAGTAAATATCAATGAATGATGCTTGAAATAATTCCTCTAGCCACACCCAACAAGAATCGAATTGTTATTCGCCGGGCCGAGTACAAAATACACCGGGAAAATTCCTGCCCTTGCCCCTGCTTTTTCCCTCTGAAGCATTTTACACTTTGAAAAACAAATGTTACAACCCTACGGAACAGCTGTGAAAGCTTCACTTACCTTTATTAAAATGAAACCTGTGACGTAATATCCACGAATGCCGATATTCCTGCGAATGACAACTGTGCAGTTGATTTAACTACAAGCGGTTTAAACAGAACACTTCCACAGTCTCCGTTTCTATTCGGTAATAAACGTTTAGTGTGCTTGGAAGAAAATAGCGCGGAAAAGCAGGCTTGCTGCCTCGTTGGCGACGGAAAGCAGAATTGGCGATGGTTTGGCGACGATGTGACGTTGATTGTCTAGCTTGCTCGGCGCCAAGCGAAAGATAAATCGTGCTCTGAAACTTCACGTAGGTTTGGGAAAAGAGCTGAGAGATTTGTAGGAATTTTAATGGATTCCATTTGGGGTTTTCGCGAACAGATTGAGGGGTTTTTTTTCACACATTTCTTTACTTTTACTTTAGCTCTTTCCTGCTGAGTGAAAAATTTCCTTGCATGAATAAGTTCGCATTTTATTTCCCCTCTTAGCGTTCCAGTCACTATTAATATACATTTCAATATTTTTTCACATTTCAGCTAGTTTGAAAAAAAAAAAAAAAAAAAAAAAAACAGAACTACAAAAAGTTTCCTGGCTTATGATTTCTTTCCTGCTCTTGTTTTCTGAGTCAGCCAACGTTTGATCACTTGCCTGCGATTGATGATTCTTTCCTTATTGTAACATTTATAAAGAAGCAAGAATGGAATGTTTTGAAGAAACTTACAGTGTATAAAGAAAGAACAATGTATTTTATAATAAAAGTTGCATTGAATTATTACTTTTAATTTTGGCAGTAAATTTATTTCTTCAAAAACACATAAAGCATTTTCACTTTTAGTTTGCATGGAGCAAAGTGAAAAATGAAATATTTTTCCAATGATGAAGATTTCCAGAAGCAACTCAACTCAGACATCAACTCAGATCCACAAAATTTTGCACACATAAACTACGAACAACGTAAGACAACTTTTCCACCCTGTTGGAAATTTGGTATTAAGAAAGAACTTTTTTCGATCCTTGATAATCATTAATCAATGCCGTTCGTAAAAAAGACTCGGTTACCATGGGCGCCCGTCCGGGGGGGGGGTCGGCTTCTAGAAATTAGTACTTCTTTACTTTTTGAACTATTTTTTCCGAAAAATATAAAAACGTTTCTTCTTCGGCCATTAATCAATAAGTTTTTGAAAATGTCAACTTCTAACAATGCTCTATATTCTAAACTGCAATTGCTTTCCATGTGAAAAATAAAGTGCTTAACCAATGGGGGGAGGGGGATATCTAAGCCCCCTCCCCTTAGTATTTCATATATTGGCTCCCACAGGGCTGGATACGAGGGAGAGGAGATGGGGCGATCACCCCTCCCTTGACATACTTTTCGCCGGTATTTTTTCGATATTGAAGTCCAAAAAACGTATTTTTTTACGATTTAAATGATTTCTGGGGGCTCTTCCCCAGAAATATTTCGAAATTGAAGTCCGAAATCTTTCTGATCAATATTTTCTAATCAATACATAAAGAAAATTAAGTAATAAAAATCGATCGCCTCTCCCTTGAAAAGTTTCTAAATCCACCCTCGGGCTCCCATTGCCGTTATATGAAACCAAGCAGTGGAATATGTAAACGATCCCTACGTTGACTGTGTGTAAACGAATCATTCGTGGTCATCTCGCCAGGAAGAATCCGAACCCAGCAACCGAGAGAGAGAGAGATGATATCGGGCATCCGTCAACAGCTCCAGAAATCAGATAAGTTACCGGGTAAAACCTCTCTTTCTCTCATGTGAAGAAAGATGCGAATCCCCTCCCCCCCCCCCTATAAATAGAGAGAGAGAAAGAGGAGAAAGAGAGGAGCGAGCGTGACAAGATGCGGGGAAACGAAAAACATTTTAACTTATTTTCTTCAAAAGCGCATTGATGAGGAAGGGTTCTCGCTGATAAGTGTGTGAACGAGCGTGCCTGCATCGTAGAGGTTGAGAGCCGTTGTGGTTTTGAAATACAGTGAACGTGAACTCTTACTTATGCGCCGGCCTAAGGGACCGACAGAAAAAGGCGTATAAGTGAGAGAGAGACGTATAAGTGAATAAGCCTATTTAAAGGATTAAAGCGCAACATAGTTTCTAATGAGAAAATGAATAAAAATGTTTCTATGAAAAAAGGACATATTACTATGATTTGGCAATGACTGTAACTTAACTACAATGATAAAAGGAAAACAAAAATTGTAGCACACCTAATTACAAACTGTTCCCTTTAAAACGATCCATAATAGGTAATTGTCCCTCTCCGAACTCTAGTTCATGCGGAAAAAATGCCTTTTGCGAGCAATAAAGGCGAAAGATTAAAGAGGAAAGGGAAGAAAAATCTTTTTTTTTTTAAGAAAATAAATAAAAATTTTCACATTTTTCGGAAAATTCGGCGCATAAGTGAAATATTTATCTTTAGAGCGACGCATAAACGAATGATACCATTCAAAATCGTCGTATAAGTGGAAAAGGCGCATAAATGAGGCGGAGTATAAGTGAGAGTTCACATCGGGTTTTGGAAAATTCTCGCATGTGTTAATCGTGTGAGATGCTGACATGTTGAAATAGTCAAGTGGAAAAATTCTGCGAAAGGGTTTAATTTATAATAGTTAGTTTTCTTTCTGTGCAAAATAAAGTCATCGCATTTATGCGGAACACTTGAACAGATCAGTTCGTTGGCCATAAAACAAAAAAAAAATCCTCATCTGAGCAGCTTGTTTTGAGTCCTCTTAAAACTCAACCCGCCAGCCGGTCTCCGTAATCGCTGATGGTGACTGGTGCACGTTGAATCAGCCATGGTCACCAAGTTCTCCAAGGTCCCATTCCAAATCCATTTTTTTGGGGTTTTGGGTCACTGGTTGTTCCTCTCCTGGTCCGATTAAAGATAAATGATATTCATGAAAAAGGGTGAAAAATCGTAAAACCATTCACACAAAAACATTTCCCTTTTTTCTAGTGTAGAAGTTTTGCTAATTTCTTAGTTTTAACAGAGCAATAATACCCAGAGGTAAAAAAATAAATAAATGTACGAATGTCAGAACAAGTATTAAAATCCTCCGAATTAGCAGATGAACAAATATCAATTCGGCGAGGGGGGGGGGGTTCAACTCCCCAGAATCCTTGATTTAAACTCAATTACCGATTGCAGCATTGCAAATTTTATGCATGAAAAGACTGTCATAACCCCTTTCCAGAAGGTAAATTCCAGCAGCATTAGTGCCCGATGGTAATATTTTTGATGTAGGGTTCATTGTGAATGGTGTCAGTACTTCAAAGCATCAGTGTCACTTAAGGGTGGATCCAGAAATGTTCCAAGGAAGGGGCGACTGTTTTTTTTTTACTTGCCCCCGTCCTTTTTTTACCACATATCCTGGTTAACACATGTTTATTACCAATGTTTCGGTCTTCAATTTCGAAAAAAATCCAGATCAGCGCCCCGAATCCCAATCACTTCTCATAGTATCATCGAAGATCATCTAAAATTGCCTTTTTTTGAACTTCAAGTCGAAAAACTGCTGGTGAAGAGTCTCTCAAGCTAGGGGCGATCGCCCCCCCCTCTCCCTTGTATCCGCCCTTGGTGTCCCTTAATTTTACAAGAAAGGGAGAACAAGAAAAAAAAATCACTCTTTTTCGCTGTTCAAAAAATCGGATTGACCCCATTCTCTTTGATGGAGCAACTTTTTTCCCTTTTCTATCGCATAAAATGGAGAAGAAAAAAAATTAGTAATAAAAAAAAAGCCAAATATATTTCAAGTATTCGCAATCTGAACGATAAGTAGCCGAGAGAGAAAAAAAGAAAAGCGTAAATCTACATCGCCAAATATGCAACCTTGAAAGATAGACGGA
Organism: Uloborus plumipes; assembly: GCA_038373865.1. Lineage (NCBI taxonomy): Eukaryota > Metazoa > Arthropoda > Arachnida > Araneae > Uloboridae > Uloborus > Uloborus plumipes. Next base: position 19,430 of record JAXGGA010008788.1, read on the forward strand.
GGCCAATGGCGCGCCGCATTCACGACTGGTAGCCATGACAACTCGACGCTGTGCGATGCAGCGATTCCTTTTCCTCCTTCCGCGGGCTTGCTTCGCGCGCAGTGCAGTTGGTTCCACTGCCGACCTCAGAGACATCTGTTGGACGTATTTCACCAATTCATCTCCTCTATAGAGAATGTTTTTATTGCAGATTTTAAAATTGGGAAGGAATTGGACTTCGAAACTTAGTGGAGGTTAAATTGAAAATTTAGAAATTTGGAACTTTTAGGTCACATAAATGTTCTAATTTTTCTCACTGACATTCGAAATTATACGTGTGCAGTACACTTCCGATTATCCGCGGAATTGTGTGGCACGGGTATCGTGGATGATCCGAAAAAAGGCATAAAACAAAGGGTAAAAAATGTTTTTTGCTTAAAAATAATTGCCTTGCACTTAAAACGTGATACGTACAAACTGACGATGGGTACAGCATAAAAAATTATTTGTATTTGATGTTCTCAAGAATATAAAATCTACATAGAAGTAGTACTTACGAGAACGCCCAGGTGAAATAATTTATTGGATGGTACACCGCACCCTTGGGTAAGAAATGTTTAGAAAAAACAAAATTTAATTTCGTACTTTTTCGAAAAAAATCAGTTAATTGTGTTTGTTTCTTTCGCGAGAGCCTCGCAGATAATCAAAAGTTTCCTGTATCTATATATATAAAAGAAAGTCGTGTTAGTTACACTATTTATAACTCAAGAACGGCTGTACCGATATGGCTAAAAATTGGTGGGTAGATAGCTTAGAGCCAGGAGACGGACATAGGCTATAATTTATGTGTGTCAGTTACATAAATAGAAAAAATGTCTTATTGACTTCGCCTTTTTACGAAGCCTTTTTTGACACCTCCATGGCTGAGCGACATAAAGCACACGTTCTGGCAGCTTCCGGAGCGGGGTAAACTAAGGCCCCTATATATACGAGCCGGCGCATCAAGATTAAGTTTCACCACTTTGGATCCAGCGCGTGTTTGTGTGTTTGAGTGGTTGTCTTTTCTGGCCAGTAATCGCGTTTTGGTAATTTTTCACTGTGAGCAATTATTAGCGCCACGTGGATTTGGCAAAGCTTAGCAATGTGCCAAAACTTTGGATCCAATTCCTTAACTTTTACTTTCAAATTTTCATTGTTGCGGAGTAGGGTTACCAGAAAAAAGTTTTGGCACATTGCTAAGCTTTGCCAAATCCACGTGCCGCTAATAATTGCTCACAGTGAAAAATTACCAAAACGCGATTACTGGCCAGAAAAGACAACCTCTCAAACACACAAACACGCGCTGGATCCAAAGTGGTGAAACTTAATCTTGATGCGCCGGCTCGTATATATAGGGGCCTTACTCTAGGGTAAACAGGTTGTAAGTTAGCGGTGCGTTGAGTGTTATTTGACTTTTTTGTGAAGTAAATTATAAACGAACGCGTTACTTCCCTTGAAATTTATATGTGATAAGCTGCCAGAAACGATTGCTCATTCCGAGGATCCCGATGATCCCAACCGATATACCGTTTGAATTTAAAAGACTTCAACTTCCAATCCGTCTCGCATTTGTCATGACCATCAACAAATCACAAGGCTAATCTTTAAAAGTTTGTGGTTTGAATCTAGAATACCACTGTTTTTCCCATGGTCAATTATTTGTGGCATGTTCACGGGCACGGGTCGGAAGACCACCTGCATTGTTTGTTTTTGAGCCTGATAATAAAATAAAAAATATTGTGTATCACAAGGTAAGTGAAGAGCAACCTATGTACTAAAATACAGAAACAATATTGAATGATTAATGTAGGTACTTAATTTTTTTTTTTTTTTTGTATTTTCTAATAATAAAAAACTTAACAATTCAAAAATTTGCTTATTTATCGCCTTTAAGGCGGAACAGAGTTCGCCGGGTCAGCTAGTATATATATATATATTTTTATTAATTTATTTACACTCTGTCACGGAGGAACAAAAACGATATTCGTATTCGGAAAAGTACCCTCGTTTACTTCTGGACGAACTTCTTGTTACCCCTCTAAAATAGATTAAGGCCAGAATTGAAGTGAAACACGGACGATAGCAACTCACCAATGCAATCACAAATTCCCAAATTTGGATTCAAGTGAAACGTTACAATCGCTACGAGATGCTATTCTATCGTAATTCGACTTTCAGTAGCGATTGCAACGGTGTTTTACTTGAATTCGGCCCTAAGGCAGGAATTCAAGTAAAACACGGACGATCGCAACTCACCAATGCAATCGCAAATTCCCAAATTTAGATACGTTACAAACGCTACGAGATGCTTTTCTAATGTAATTCAACTTCCAGTAGCGATTGCAACTTGCGATCGCCACCAAGCGATTGCAATGGTGTTGCACTTGAATTCGGCCCTAAGGGTGAATATTATCTATTAAAGCTTATTCTATGCAAACTAAGGTTAAGGATAGAGTTAACAACTTACACGAAATTGAAATAACCTCTATTTATACTTCTCAAAAAACATATGTTTTTGATGAACTACAAGTGCTTTTGCGAAAGAGCCTTTGACGCTCAGTCAAACGATTACTTTGAATGTTAACTTAATGGCAGATGTAAATTCCATCGCTGAGTTCCAAAACAAATTTTGAAAGATTCAAGTTTCTTAATGAGCTTTCGCGAATCAAAAGTGGTGGTACTTAAAGACGATGAAGGTTGAGAGAGCTGCTTTCGTTTAAAGTTATTTTTGCAGCTATTTAGGACGCAAGTTGTTTATAATTTGTAATCTGAAAAGGACCTTTTAAATGATGTTAGAAGGAGTTTTCAGTAATGAGGTTCAGTGTAAACGGACAAAGAATTGTTGTTCTTATCCCAGTTGGATTTATAAGGAGCAATTTTTTTTTCGCGACATATTTATAAAGACTTGTCTTTTTAACAAGCATTCGAGAAATTTGCGAACAAAATATTTGAATAATATTACTTATAAATTTTTCCTCAGATTTTTTAATTTTTAACCTTTGTTTCAAAAAGGAAGGAGGTTATAAGTCTTCTGTCTGAGCGCGCTTGCGTGTATCTGTATGTGAATGTGTTAGTGGTGTGACATCTATGAAAAAACGTCGATGTTGAGAATTAAACATCGATTGTGTTGGAACATCGACCCTAAAGCATCGATGTTTTGAAACATCAATGTTCTGAAACATCGAATTTTTCAATGCATACTTCTTTATAATAAACTCTAGAAAATGTTTTAAAGCTAGAACTAGATTCACAGCAATTAGTTGATTAATGAAAAATGTTTTTAAACTGTCAAACCCCAAAGGAGAAAATGTTGTGGAGCTACTGTTGCCAGAAAATAGTTTCGAGATATTGCAACGCCTCCTAAATACTAAGTAGTAAGGCCCCTATATAGACGAGCCGGTGCATCAAGATTAAGTTTGACCACTTTGGATCCAGAGCGTGTTTGAGTGCTTGATAGGTTGTCTTTTCTGGCAAGGTATCGCGTTTTGGTAATTTTTCACTGTAAGCAATTATTAGCGGCACGTGAATTTGGCAAAGCTCAGCAATGCGCCAAAACTTCTTTTAGTAACCCTAGCTCCGCAACAATGAAAAATTGAAAGTAAAAGTTTATAAGTTGGATCCAAAGTGGTGAAACTTAATCTTGATGCGTCGGCCTGTCTATATAGCGGCTCTACTAAGTAGTACTTAGGCAGGAATTCAAGTGAAACACGGACGATCGCAACTCACCAATGCAATCGCAAATTCCAAAATTTGGATTCAAGTGAAACGAATTCACTTGAATTCGACTTACAGTAGCGGTTGCAATATGCGATCGCCTCGAAGCGACTGCAATGGTGTTTCACTTGAATTCGGCCCTTAGTATTTAGGAGGCGTTGGATATTGCTAAGCTTTGCTCAAATTTCCGTGCCGCTATTAATTGCTCACAGTGAAAAATTAGCAAACTTGCCAGAAAAGACAACGGTTCATCAACGCCACAAAAGACATGCCACGCGCTGGATCCAAAGTGGCGAAACTTAAACTTGTTGCGTTGTCGCGTCCATACAGCGGCCTTTGGACCTGGACTAAAGTAAAAACCAATAACAATAATGAAAACAAAGGAGATAATATTACCGACTTTGTTATCATTTTTGGCAATGAAGTTCAATATTTCAGCTGTTTAATTACTGCCTCCTTTTAATAATCTAATTCCATCTTTAATTCAGAGGAACATCAAAATAAAAATGTAAGTTTCTGCATTTAAATCATTCTGTACATTTATTACATTAAAAAAATGTCAAGTGTTTCTGGGCAGCATTTAACTTGCATGGGAACAGACAGAAACTCAGCTACCTTAGTTTTTAATTTCTAGTGAAAAATATACATACATATATATATATATATATATATATATATATATATATATATAAATATACATATGAACATGAATGAAATTAAGTTCTGAAGACAATAAAGCTCCCTCTTCTTTTGTTAATAAAATCGCGGTAGAATCCTAGTTTAAGGTCCGGCGATAAATGAATAAATCTGGCAACCACAGAATTAGCATTGGATGATTGGATTGTTTTGCGACTTTAAGCAAAATGGCAACCATAGAATTATCATTGGATGATTGGATTGTTTGGCGACTTTAAGCAAAATCGCCAAACCCGGACCTTAAACTAGGATTCTACCAAAATCGCATCCATATGCAAATGACTTTTCCAAAATAAATTGAAGAGAATTTGGGGGGGGGGGGGTATTCGGTAAAAATGTAGAATGGGATGCTTTGGCGCTTGGCGACTTGTTCACTTTCCATCTTTTGGCGAAAACAGCAAAATATCGCTTACTTTGTCGCCACGCTAGCTCCTAAATTTCCATTTTAATGGACAGCTTGAAATTTTAAAATAACTCGATAGTATCTTCATTTAGTGGAGTGCGTTAATGTTTAATTTTGTAAACTTTTTTTTTTTTTTTGTATTTTAATGGAACTTCTAATGTTATTTCATGACGCGTTTATTTATTTGGCGAGGTATTTTTTGAGCTTTAATCGAACTTATAGCGTCATTTTAGGGCTAAGATAAGAAAGGTAACCGAGGAAGAATATTTCGATAATACGGAAATTGGCATGGTCGTAAAATTTTTGATGTGAATAATTTTATTTTGGTAAATATTATGATTTCTCTAACCCCTGTGCAAACGGGCACAGGACATCTTCGCCGCAACGTAGGACATTTCCGCCACAAAATTTATCTCTATCTCCCCCCTCCCATGAGACATCTCCGCCGCGTCTCTCCCCGTCATTTCTATAAGACAGGACAAATCCGCCGATTACGAGTGCAATAGTTGGCGAAGTAAAATTGGCGAAGTTTAAATTGATTTGCACTGCATTGTGTGTGTGTGTGTGTGTGTGTGTTTTTTTTTTTTTTTTTTTGACTTCTTTGCGATTTCTACCCTAATAAGTAGTCCTGGAATAATTCCGTTTTTTAAATAAAGTCTTTGTCGCCAAAAGATGTGTCGCCAAGAATGAAAATTGGAAACCAGTAAACCCTTTATAACCCTTGGAATTGGCGCGGCGGATTTGTCCTGTGCAAGGCAACCGGGGGATAGGAGTTGCGGTGGAGATGTCCCATGCGGGGAAGAGGGCGATACGATTTGCGGCGGAGATGTCCTGTTCCGGTGCAAACACATACTTCACTACTATTTGTTAACGTATGCAATGGAAAACGTTTCTTGCTCCGGCATTGGTGCAAAAAATTTAACGCCCATGGACATTTAATTTCATTTCACACTCCAGGGTCCCCCGTACCTACCACAGCTTCGTGGTTTAACCGGGATAGGGCCCTGAAGAGCGCTCTGTTCTTAATTTTGAACCAGAACCTAGGCTCGAGCAAACCCTAGGCCCAGCACCCCCTGAGGTATCGTTTCACTTGGAGGACTTTGTGACCACGACAATTTTAACGCCTCCCAGCCACCATTAATGAAGACGGTGGATCTTTGATCGGCTGGGATCGAACCCGGGTCCCTCCGGACACGAGTCCGATGCCTTACCGATCCGGCCACCACGGCCCAACGCCTATGGACAAAGATGGCCGATTTTCCAACGATTAAAATCTTCCCGTGACAGAATCTATAAAATGTTTTCTTACATTATTATCAAAACTGCCTTTACGAATTCACTATTGCATAAAATAAAAATCGGACAACATTTTGACTGTTTCATCAGGCAAATACTACTTATTAGCAGAAACCCTGTTGAAGTTCCAAGCCTTCTTCTCTAGAGCAAAGCACTCTGTATGCACTCATAAAGGAACTGATTTAATTATTTAAAAAAACGAGGCGATGCGGTGACAGCTGTCTGAATTTATCTTTACCTTCACTGAATTGCCAGATAGTTCTTCCGGTTTTCTCTTATTCAGTAAGAAAATGGGCAATCGCCATTTTTAGAAGTCCTCTAGGAAAATACTGAAACAGTTTTTTTCTGCTGTTCTATAGTAGGCGCTAACATATGCTGGCAGCGTTCTGAAGCCTATGCAGATCCAAACCACAGCATTACGACACTGTCTGGCTACAGTAAAGACCAGGGGCCATGGAATACCAAACAAACAACGAGAAATGAACAAAATGATTTGACTAACTTCGTGAAAGTGCTCCAATTTGAAATATTTGAATGTCAATAGCTATAGATAAAAGAGAAATTTGCTTAGGTAAACAAACTTCTACTTCTAAGCATAACTTTTAATAACATCATGTTCTTTACAGATGACACAACAAATTGCCGCCAAATTATGGAAAACTTCGAATTTTCGCGCCAATAACCTTCGTCGCATTCCCGAAAATGAAATCGAAGTTGAGCGCGCACAGGAACCTTCAATAAGTTGCTGTATTTGTCAGGGCACTAATGAAGGATCCAATAACAAAACTACGAGATGTGGCCATTCGTTCCACGAACACTGTCTCAACGAATGGCTGAAGAATAAAACCACGTGTCCTATCTGTCGAGCCAATGTTCGCACAGGGCAATCTCAAAGAGAAGCAATTCGTAACGCAGCAGTCCAAAGACACAGAAGATTTCAAGAACATAGAATAGTTCGAGAACATAACAGACGATTCCAAGAATATAGCAGAAGAGCTCAAGAATGTTACAGAACATATCAAGGATATAACAGAATATATCAAGGATATAACAGAAGATTCCAAAGATACAACAGAGCTCAGGGATATAACAGAGAAGGGCGGGGTCATTACACAGAAATACAAGCATTTAACAGAGACACGAGGGAGTATAACGGAGGACCCCAAAGGCATAACATAGCTCAAACACATAGCCTAGAAAGCCAGCGACTTAACAGAGAAGCTCAAGAATATAACGGAGGACCCCAAAGGCATGGCAGAGCTCACAGCATAGAAACCCAGGGATTGGGCAGAGAAACGCAGGGATATAACGGAGGACCCCAAGAGCATAAAAGAGCTCGAAGACATAACCGAGGCGAACACCAGCACCCTAGAAGACCAGTCTAAAACTGCAGCAATTTTGTCCCGGGAAGAATTTGCAACATCCCCATCCTCCTCTTCCTCGAAAAAATTCAATGTTAAAAGAGACCAATCTATAATCGCATAAATCATAATCAAGTTTACATTGTCGATTCTGATCTTGTCTTCAATATCTGCAGTCAATAAATAAAATTGAAATAAATATTAAATTTTATAAAACTTAAAAATGTTACAAAGAAAAATAAATTTTTTTATATGGTTCGATCTTCATCTCTTTCTTTTCGCAAGTGTTTATTTTTAAATCACTTTAGTACTACGTGGCGTTTGTATAGAGCAGCCTGATCAGTAAATAAGCATTTACGCATAATTTCATTTTCAGAAAATGCATATCACAGTTAAAATCTTTAGCCTTTGGTATATGGCAGAGGTTCCCAAAGTCCACACCTTCACGGACACCCTCCTGAAAATTACCAACTTTGAGGACCTCCCCCAACCCCGCAACAAAACCTTGATTTGATACATTTAAATCTTTTCTTTCTTTTTTTCTGATGAGTTTTTTTTTCTTTTCATTTTTAACTTATTGTTATGTGTATTTTTTTAGAGCTCTTGTCTAGTTTTCATCACTAAGGGCCGGAATCCGCATCAGCAGAAAACCGACCGAAACCGAGGGCAGAAACCGAAAATCCGGGTACTTTCAGTAGGAAAACCATTTACCTCCATGTTATGTTTCTGATTTATTTTTCTGCTTTACGTCAATGTGGAGCAGGGCCCTGCTCCACATTAACGTAAAGCAAAAAAATAAAGCAGAAACGTAAAATGGATTAAATAGTGTTCCTATGGAAAGTACCCAGATTTTCGGTTTCTGCCTTCAGTTTCGATCGCGTTTTCCGCTGATGTGGAGCAGGGCCCTTACAGTTATTATTTTGTACTATGAAAGTAAAAGTCTATTCGAAGCTCAATAAGTAATAATAATGTCATCACCTGATTTTCACAATAAGTTTACTAATAATAACGAACGTTTGGAGTTCATAAACAAAGTAATGTTAGCTTATTTTAATTGTATTCGTTTTTCATATGAGTTGTATTAATATGACGTATTAGGATAATTTAGGATTTCGTTAAGAATTAAAATATGGTTACTCATCTTTCAGTTTCAATTAAGTATTACGTGTCAGCAGAATAGCACCGCTGACCCCCTGGCATGATCTTGCGGACCACACTTTGAGAAACTCTGGTACATGGCTTTGTGAATATTTTCATTAATGAGTAGTTTAAAAAAATCATCGGAGATTTTTTTTATCGCTCCTTCACATTTTTTTGGCGCTTCGTCGGAAGTATTCGGTCTTTCGCCGAAGTTTATTTTCACCGGCTAATATCGACATTTCCCGGATTTGGACGTACACAGTCGGACATATACACACAGAGTGTCCCATAAATAGTGGTACAAACTTGCAATAGGTAATCTTTTTTAAACTGCAAAAAATGAACTGTCGTTTTTACAGTTTAATACTTGCAAGCCGAGGTTCCAATTTAAAACTGTAAAATGTACACTAATAAACTGTAAAACTAGCAATTTTAAAGCTTCTTACTGTAAAATTAGGAATTTTACAGTTTATTGTCGAAAAATTTAGCTGTATTATGCTGTAAAAACAACAGTATAATACTGGCAGTAGAGATTCCAGTTTAAAACTGTCAAATGCACAGTAATTAACCGTCAAATTAGCAATTTTACAGTTTATTGCTGTAAAATTAGCATTTTTTAGTTTATTACCATAAAATTAGCTGCATTCTATTGTAAAAAACAACATTCATTTTTTACAGTGTAGTTAATTTAAAAATGCATTGGATAATATCTTGTAAAACTTTTGTAAAATCCTCTTAGGGAGGGAAAAAAGGAATTTCTTATCCTCGGAGTCAAAGATACAATGCTTTTCATCCAGTGAATTTATCTGAAAACCTTTACTGTAGGCGTCTTTTATTGGGACATTAGCTAAATATCTGAACCTCAGGAAATGTGGTTATTTTTCCTCTTCACGACCCCTTAGTCAATTTCGAAAGGGAAATTGCGCTTTGCTGAAAATATCCAGGTAACATCGTCCCCCAAACTCGAATCTTCTTGCTAATTTCATTTCTCCCCATTTATTGTGGGGTGAACTAATGGAGGAACACAACCCAGAGATGTCCTTTTAGTCGAGGAGTTACAGTGAAATTGTTTCTCCCTCTTCCCCTATAAATCAAAACCTACATCTTACTGCAAATCCGTTTTTCGAAGGGACTCGAAGGGAAATATCATGTTACTTATAGCCTTGTACTGGAAAATTTTTGCAGCATTGTTCTTTGCGTCACAGGATGACTATTCAAGTAATGAGTTTTAAATCCTCATATGAAATAATCCTAAATATAGTTTTAAAAAACTAAAAAATACGCTTTTAGAGTTAAACTAAAAAAAAAATTTTCAAAACTATTGACTATCCGCTAAGTTTACATTCACTTATAATACATTAACATGTAATATAGTTTAGCCTTTAGCGTTAATAGTATTAAATAGTAACTTTTATATTTGTAAAGAACGTGAATTTTATCTTTTATTCAGAGTTACATAATTACATATACACAAAAACAAACCCATATCGTCGCTTTGGAAGAATAACGCTGCAACTCAAAAAAATCGAAAAATGACATTTTTATATCATTTTGTTTAGAAAAAATCGCTCTTTATGATGAACAAGGTTACAACTCAAAAGTGTCAAAAATATCCGCTTGGGAGCAATTTATGGAGAACACTGATGTCACTCAAACTACCTTCACTCTTTTTAAAATGACGTCATTAGTTAAAATGCCATTGAAGTCAATCATGCTACATTAGAAAAGAGATTAAAATGCGATTTTTTTAATGCTAGTTTCATTAAAATAGTCGCAATAGTTTTGAGCACAAGCGCGATAGAAGTTTCTGAAAAGTTAAAAATTGCTCTCCGGAAAAATGGGCTTTTTTGAGTTGCAGCGTTATTCTTCCAAAGCGACGATATGTGAAACTAAAAAAGCGTATAAAAAATCATTTCTGTGAAGTTTTGCTCTCTCTGTATGACCAGATGTTTCCTATTCACAAAAGTTAAGGATATTACTGTCATTAAGATATGAAGGGGGGGGGGGCATTTTTCAAATACTACGTATTTTGTAAGTGCCTTACGCGTGAAGTTGACCCTTATCCTGGTAGTGCTAATAGTCGTAGTCAGATAGTAGTGGATGCCCTTATTATGCTGCTCACTGGAGGGAGGTGAATGGTGAGACAGGTAGAAATTTATGGTGGCTATTTTGAGACCTGCCCCTTCCATTCTATGTGAGCTACACATTTCAAACGTATGGAGAACGATCATACCACGCAGTAACTATTTAAAATTTCTAGCAAAAAAACTGTAACCCACAATGTTTCGGCGTTGCAAGGAATGACTTTTTCAATGCACAAAATGGTGTGCTTATGTGTATAAAGACATCCAACAATGCGCATTTGCATTCATTTTTAAGCGCAGAGATATTTATTTTTCTCCATAATTTGATTGGAATTTGAATTTTAAAAGAAAAATATGCGAAAAGAAGAAGACTGATTCACTTCAAGATCAGCTTATCTTTTTATCTGCAAATAATAAGATAAAACTGCTAATTTAAAAAAACAAAAGCAAAATTGAAGTCGTAACACCGAATGCTCAAACGAGAAAAAGGAAAAGAAATCTTTACTAATAATATAAAGCTGTACAGTTTGTTTGTTTGAACGCCCTAATCTCAGGAACTACTGGTTCGATTTGAAAAATTCTTTTTGTGTTGAATAGTCTATTTATCCAGGAAGGCTTTAGCCTATAGGAGTTATTGTTATAACTAAAAATAATAATGTAAAAAATAATAAACTCTACGAAAAGAATTAGTTTCCTCTCTTTTCGAGAGATGGCGCTCATAAAGAGTATTGCTAAGCTTTTGCAACTGTGGAGGCGCCCTCTACATTCAATGGTTGACAATCAAGCAGTTGCTCAAACGGGGAGCTTATAGTTTGCACTCCAATGATTCCCAATGATTTGCCTTTTAATGTGGATTAGTTTCCACTCTTCTCGAGAGATGTCGTTCCTTAAAATTATTTTTTAGAGCGCTGGTTGACAATTGCTCTAGCCTTGAGAGTCTTGCCTCTTGCCTCATGGCTCAAATCAAGAAATGGTTGTCGTGTTTTTCTTTGATATTCAGGCATATAATTTGTTTTGTAGGATTTTTCTATTGACTTTTGTCTTCTTTATTTTTGCATTGTTAGTATTTGCTCTTCATTTGTGGTTGTTCTTTGTAACTTTATTATTATAGTGTACCTCAGGCACTTAACTAAGTGCATAATTTAAAACCATAGTATATTTATATAGGGTTTTTTTCCTTTTTCTTTTGACTTTTTTTTTCTTATGTAATAGGTAAGTAGGTTTCAAATGAGTCAAACCTTCTTCTTCTTTTTTTTTTTTTAATGATTTAAGATAGTTACTAATCTAAGTAAATAATATGATTCGTCATATTTTTGTAACGTTTTTACTATTTCGTATCATTGGTACTAAACACATAATTTAATTGCATAGTATTTTTATATTGGGTAGTGTTTAATTGTTCTTGTAACTTTTTTTCCTTATGTAGCACATATATACGTTGGCTTCAAATGAGTCTAACCTTTTTTTTAATAGTTGCGTATAGTTACTAATCTAAATAAATAATTTGACTTGTCATGGTTTAGTACAACATGGGTACTTATCTAAAAACATTATAAAAGTGCGTGGTATTTTTGTATTGGGTATTGTGTTGAATAGTACATTTATACAGAGGTAGCCAGTGCAACGCAGCTAGTAATCTTATATACAGATAAAAATGCCGAAAGTGAAATGTTTTTTTGTCTCTAATGTATTTTTTTAAAAAATATATTAAGCTGGTTCTTGGTGCTGAACTCAGAGTACTTGGCTCGTTAGGCCTCGAAATTATTCAGAAGTCACTCCAGCACCGGATGTGTGCCTCCCACCCTCAAATGCTTCTAATCCCAGTAATCGATGGGTTGCATATTACATCCAACTCATCTCAGGCTTCTTATTAACATACAAATTCGAGGATTTCGATCTCGTTTCATATGCAGAATTCGAAGCAGGAAGGTGCTCCATGAGCAACGGGCATCCCGAGCCGGCATTACTGCGCCTGCCGTGAATAGCAATTATAATGAGATTCCATTTTTCCGAAAAAATGGAATGATATTAACATCGTATTAGGAACATTCCGTCGAGTTCCCCAAATATGGGTTGTCCTTATTCAACCGACCTCATTCATGTTGGTTGAACAAGAAGTTTTCATTTTTTGGCTAGTGTGCTGTTTGGACTTTTTATTATTATTTTTTAATGACTAGCAGGGGTGCCCACAGGGGGGGGGGGATTATGGCGCCATCAAAATTTTGGGGGGGGGGGGATTTTTAAAAACTATTTATTTATTTATTTATTGAAATTATTTGTTAATTTATTTTTTAAGTTCAATAATTTACTGATTTTTTTTAAATGTAAATTCTTCATTAATTTATTTTTGTAATTTAATTATTTCTTTATTATTATTTTTTTTAATTTAATTATTTTGTGTGTGTGTGTGTGCTTGGAATGTCTGGAAAAAAAGGCAAAAAAAAGCGATGCTATTCTACTCACAATTAGTACTTTAAAAAAATTAATAATATATATAAAAATAATAGTTATAATTAAAAAAAAATATTTAAAAAAATAAATAAATAATATTTCAAAAAATAAAATAAATATTAAAAAAATAAGTAAATAATGTTCAAAAAACAAATAAATGATCTTAAAAAAAAATAAATAAAATAAAAGCACAATAGGGTTGTGAAAAATTTTGCAGGGGGGGGGGGGATTTGCGCCATTGAGCTTGGGGGGATGGGCACCTCTGATGACTAGACTTTCGTACACTGTAAAAAATGAATATTGTTGTTTTTACAGTTCAATACTAAAAGCAGAGGTTTCAGGTTAAAACTGTAAGAGTGCAGTTATGAACTGTAAAACTAGCAATTTTACAGTTTATTGCTGTAAACTACAATTTTTAGTTTACTACGGTAAAAACTAGCAGTTTCACAGTTTATATACAGGTAAAATTGCTGTAAAATTATTTGTATTATACTGTAAAAACAACATTCATTTTTTACAGTGTAGAAAATGATTAAAATTTAGTATTCTGAAGTATTTTTGAAGCATGACAGAGAGATAAAGACGCATATCCGTCCGGTAGAAAAAGCCAAGAAACAAAACAACCCATTTCGTAGAATCACAAAGAGAAGCTTAGCCAGAACAACTCGTAAATCATAGTTAAAAGAAAGCAACCCCTTAGAATCGTGAGCATTATCTTATTAGAATAAAATAATAATCGCCGAACAGATTCCGTGATTACTATGGCGCAAAAGCCTAACGAATATGGATGCTGGAGTTATGAATTGAAATAACTCACGATTTGGACGAAGAGCCCAGGTCTTAACCACAATATCGACAAATGGTTTTCGTCACTTTTTTTTCTGTTCTAGCCTATTGCGTGCCTTTACCAGATGATTAATTGTTCATAATTCGGATGGTGGGAAGTGGCGAAATTAAGATTGATTATGAGATTTAGGGAAACGGTTGCTGTGGTTAATGATGTTTTAGTTATTTGAGAGATTTTTTTTTTTTACTAACAATAAAATCTCAAATGTGCAAATCGGAAGAAAACATCGGAAAAGTCAAAGGGATAGCAAGTGCAGGTGTTATATTTAGAAAACTTCGGATTTGGAAAGCACCCATCCTCAACCCATCACCCCTTTTTGACTTGGAATCGTTCGCGAGTGCTATAGGCGCGGCATTCGAGAACGGACAGCAGCTATATCTTTTAGCATGAAAACGAAGTAGAGCACTTTCCCAAAAGATGACCTTTCAAAGATTCATCTGATGACAAACAGTTGCTGAACACTTGTATTTGCACATTTTGCAAATTTTTCTTTGCGAGGAAAAATTTGCTAAGGGGTATTATATAATGAACCACAGTAAAATCGTTTTGGAGAAGATACACAACTTTTACGTTCAACAATACAATTATGCGACCGAGAATCGTGAAATTTGATACAAAAATGCTCACTGCAGAAAAAGAACTGTTGTTTTTACAGTATAATACTGGCAGCCGAGATTCCAATTTGAAACTGTAAAATGCACAGTAATTAACTGTAAAACTATCAATTTTACAGTTTCTTACTGCAAAATTAGCAATTTCACAGTTTATTGCCTTAAATTTAGCTGTATTATCTATATATATAAAAATGAGTGTATGTATACTTGTTCTCTATACAAATCCACAGTTTGCGTCAGATTTTCATCAAACTTGACACAGAGGTTCCTTGATGCCCTAGAATTCTCATAGGCGGGGTCTTGAAATTTTAAAAAATCTAAAAAGCTCAAATTCAAGTTTTTTGTCAAAAAATGACCCTTCTATATAGGAATCTAGCCTATTATTAGGCCTATATTTTTAATCGACAAGAGCCTTTAGGTTATAAATTGATAAAATTTATGGTATTTAAATATTAGCATTTTTCCAACAAAGATTAAAATTAAAACAATGAATTTTCATTTCAAGGCTCACCTATTTCATTGTAGCATGAAATAAGTCAAAAACAATTAAACTGCTTTTTTTTTCTTTTCGACTGATAGAGATAAACCTTTAAAGCGAGAAAGTAATTTATTTCTGATTTATCAACCTTTCTACCTCGAGGCTCGGAAACAACGATTAAGAAAAACATAAATTTTTGAATTGTAAGTATATTTAGCTACCACTCTGCAAAAATGCCTCCGAAGAAACGGAAAGCAATAGGACAAGTTCATCCTAAGGCAAAAAAACGGCTGAAAAACGTGAAAATGAGAGTCCTGAGGAGAGAAATCGAAGACTAGCGACAGTGCACATTAGAGATATGACGGCTAGAGCATTAGAAAGCAATGAGCAGCGTGAGTATCGTCTAAGAGATCTAAGAGATAGAGCAACTAGATCAAGACAATCGGAGACAGTGAGTCAGCGTCAGTTTCGTTTAAAAGAACAACAAGAGAGAACTACTACATCAAGACTAAATTTATTTATTCTTGCGCCTGAAGGTGAAACTAAGAACGTTGTTTATGAACAAGTTTTGCGTTAAATTTTTATTAGAATTTTTTGAGAAGCTAAAGTTTTATATTAATACGCACCCGGGCAACGCCGGGCATAAAGCTAGTACTGTAAAAACAACACTGGGTCAGTTGACTCCTGCTCGTTCCCAAAAGCCTAAATGACTGGCCTCCGACGCAACAAGGAAAAGGGTAATGAGTTTGACATGTATATCTGACTGTGACATCCTATTTCCTAAAATACTGGCATCAGAGGTTCCAGTTTAAAACTGTAAAATGCACGGTGATAAACCGTTGAATTAGCAATTTTCAATTTTACAGTTTATTACGTTGAAATTAGCAATTTTACATTTTAGTACTGTAAAAGTCGAAATTCTACAGTTTATTACTGTAAAATTAGCCAATTTTTGCAGTTTATTACTATAAAATTGGCTGTATTATACTGCAAAATCAACATTCATTTTTTACAGTGCTTCCAGTTCTTATATTACAAACCAAAATGATTTTTTTCTACCTTCATATTAATTTGAGCGAAATTCTGATTAAAATGCATTTCTGTGGGAGCGACTTTCTTGAAACTTTCATTGGTGGGATTGTATACAGGGGTGCCCATCAAGCCCCCAAGCTCAATGGCCTCAATTCCCCCCACCCCCAAAATTTTTCACAGCCCCCTTGTGCTTTTTATTTTTTTTTAACCTTTTTTTTTTATTATTTTTTACTTTAAAAATATTATTTATTTCTTTTTTTAAATATTATTTATTATTTTTTTTTAATATTACCTATTTATTTTTTAGCCTACTTTCCCGTTAAAAATAAAAGAGACGAAAAAAGCATTAAAATTGGCTTAATGCATCTAAAAAATGTCGCCAAGTCCAAAAAATATCGCCAAGTCCAAAAAATATCGCCAAGTTCAAAAAATATCGCCAAGTAAAAAAAAGTCAAAAAGAAACAAAAAAATGAAATAAATATCGAGAAATTAAAAATTTGAAAGTAGGGTATTGAGATGGGGAATTTGTGTGTCTGTCTGTCTGTCGGTCGGTCGGTCTGTCTGTCCCCCCCCTAATAACTTTTGAATGAACATTCCGATTTGGACAAACTTTTTTTTGTTGGAAAGATCTCGGCGAGTACAGCTCATTCCCATATTTGATTTTTCGATTTGAACAATTTTTGGTTCAAATTTGAGCCGTTCAAACAACCGGTCCCGCGATACTAACTTTTGAATGAACAGTCCGATTTTAACAAACTTTTTTTTGTTCGAAAGGTCTTTTCAAGGATACTTCATTCCCGTATCTACATTTTCGATTTGAACAATTTTTCGTTCAACATTGAACCGTTTAAACAAGCTGTCACCTCTAATAACTTTTGAGTGAACAGTCCAACTTAAACGAGCCCAAAAAATATCGCCAAGCCTAAAAAATATCGCCAAGTCCAAAAAATATCGCCAAGTCCAAAAAATATCGCCAAGTCCAAAAAATATCGCCAAGCCCAAAAAATATCGCCAAGCCCAAAAAATATCGCCAAGTCCAAAAAATATCGCCAAGTCCAAAAAATATCGCCAAGTCCAAAAAATATCGCCAAGTCCAAAAAATATCGCCAAGTCCAAAAAATATCGCCAAGTCCAAAAAATATCGCCAAGTCCAAAAAATATCGCCAAGTCCAAAAAATATCGCCAAGCCCAAAAAATATCGCCAAGTCCAAAAAATATCGCCAAGCCCAAAAAATATCGCCAAGTCCAAAAAATATCGCCAAGCCCAAAAAATATCGCCAAGTCCAAAAAATATCGCCAAGCCCAAAAAATATCGCCAAGTCCAAAAAATATCGCCAAGTCCAAAAAATATCGCCAAGTCCAAAAAATATCGCCAAGTCCAAAAAATATCGCCAAGCCCAAAAAATATCGCCAAGCCCAAAAAATATCGCCAAGCCCAAAAAATATCGCCAAGCCCAAAAAATATCGCCAAGTCCAAAAAATATCGCCAAGTTAAAAAAAAATATCGCCAAGTAAAAAAAATATCGCCAAGTTAAAAAAATAAAAAGGTAAAATGAATATCGAAAAATTAAAAATTTGAAAGTAGGGTATTGAGATGGGGAATTTGTGTGTCGGTCTGTCGGTCGGTCGGTCTGTCTGTCCCCCCCTAATAACTTTTGAATGAATATTCCGATTTGGACAAACTTTTTTTTGTTGGAAAGATCTCGGCGAGTACAGCTCATTCCCATATTTGATTTTTCGATTTGAACAATTTTTAGTTCAACTTTGAGCCGTTCAAACAACCTGTCCCGCGATGCTAACTTTTGAGTGAACAGTCCGATTGGAACAAACTTTTTTTTGTTCGAAAGATCTTTTCAAGGATACTTCATTCCTGTATCTACATTTTCGATTTGAACAATTTTTTGTTCAACATTGAACCGTTCAAGCAACCCTTCCCCCCTAATAACTTTTGAATGAACATTCCGATTTGAACAAACTTTTTTTTGTTGGATAGATCTCAGCGATTACAACTCATTCCCATATTTGATTTTTCGAGTTGAACAATTTTGGTTCAACATTGAACCGTTCAAGCAACCTTTCCCCCCTAATAACTTTTGAATGAACATTCAAATTGGAACAAACTTTTTTTTGTTGGAAAGATTTCGGCGAGTACAACTCATTCCCATATTTGATTTTTCGATTTGAACAATTTTTGGTTCAACTTTGAACCGTTCAAACAACCTGTCCCGCGATGCTAACTTTTGAGTGAACAGTCCGATTTCAACAAACTTTTTTTTGTTCGAAAGATCTTATCAAGGATACTTCATTCCCGTATTTACATTTCCGAATTGAACAATTTTTCGTTCAACATTGAACCGCTCAAGCAAGCTGTCACCCCTAATAATTTTTGAGTGAACAGTCCGATTTAAATAAACTTTTTTTTTTGTTCGAAGGATCTCAGCAAGGATACTTCATTACAGTATTTAAATTTTCAATTTGAACATTTTTTCGTTCAACATTGAACCGTTCAAGCAACCTTTCCCCACCTAATAACTTCTGAGTGAACCATCCGAATGGAATAAACTTTTTTTTGTTTGAAAGATCTCGGAGAGGTTCATTCCCTTATTTCGCTTTTTGGTTTGAACCATTTTTCGTTCAATATTGAACCGTTCAGAAAAAAATTTAACATTAGCGCCTACGGGGAATTTAAGTTGAATGTTGATCCTGGAACTTAAAGTCGGATTTCCTTCAAACTAACTTTGTAAAAAAAATGGTTTTGATAAATAATGTTTGTAAAGTACTTTTCTGAATAATCTTCTGTGAGGACTCTGATTCCGACTCCGACTCCACAAACATGGCGGAACTGCAGGCTCAGAAAAAAATGACTGACTGTGCAGACGATTTTTTGTTTATTTATTCATTTGTGTTATTGTATTTATTACTATTATTTTTTTTTGGCAGACGATTTTTTTTGTAACAAAAGTGTTTCATTCACGAGGGCATTTTATTCTTTATTTATATTTAACAACTGGCAACGGTTTAAAAGTGAAAATCGAGACATTTTATCGACGGACGAGTTTTTTTTCCTTTCTTTGATAAAATGTGTTTTGATGTACTTTGTACTTTTAATTTTTTTTTTTTTTTTTGAAAACGATTGAGGAATTTTTCTGCGGAAGAACTGTAACAGTTACATTCTTTAAAAGGTGCGATAAAACTTCATTTATTCATTTATTTACTTTTTATGTCTCTATTTCATCTGATGAGAGGGGTATATTTTGCTTTTAGAAATCAGCTTTAAGTGCTAAAAAGGTATGTTTGACATAATGTTTAGTCTCAGATGATCAGGAGAATAATGATCAGATGCTAGAATGCCGATGTCGATGTACGGGAAAGTAGGCTCGTTTAGTTCTTGACAGAACTTCTTGTTTAATATTACTTATTTATTTTTTAATGTTATTTATTCATTTATTAAAATTATAACTATTATATGTTTTATATATTATTACTTTTCTAAAAGCTCGACTTATGCGCAGAATAGAATCGCTTTTTTCCCCTTCCAGACATTCCAATCACATGCATACACACACACAACAAATAAATAAAAAAAATAACAATAATAAACAATTAAAGAAATAATTTAAATTAAAAAAAATTTTTTTTGGAATAATTTTTATTTGAAAAAAATCAGTAAGTAATTTAAATTAAAAAATAAATTAATAAATTATTTAAATAAGCAAATAAATTAGTTCTAAAAAATCTCCCCCCCCCACCCAAAATTTTGATGGCGCAACTTGCGCCATAATCCCTCTCTGTGAGCACCCCTGATTGTATATTTATATTTTTTAAATAGAACGCAACTTATGAAGCTGGATGAATAATTTAATGTTTGTTATGAGAAAAAAATAAATTGCTGTAATATTTTCTTTTAAAATTAAGTGTTGTTCTCACATTTTTCCTTAGCCGCTTTGTTGCATTTTTTCCCCACCTGTGTTAAAGAATTAATTGCTATTTTCCTGTGCAAGTTTTTATTTTCATTGTTGCATTAGAAAACAATGAGTTCAATTTTAATTCTGTAAAAATTCATTTGAAAATTTTGGGTTTATTTTATTCTTTAGTTTGTATCATGCAAATAATGAAAACAAGCATTAATGATTAAATGCATTAAAATTTTTGTGCTAAAGCCGCTGCAAAAGCTTTTTCAATGGATACTGAGAAAGTGACATTTTCCAGAAATGCTAAAATGAATTCAGTATCCCTTAAATAAATTTTTTTGATTCGTCAAAATACGAAAATCTAAAATTTGCTACTTCAATTTATATGAATATGTATTTCTTTAAAATTCGTATAACTTATCAAGACAAAAAGAGAGACTTTTTTGCTCTCTTGATCTAAGAATAAAAATGGAATAAATGAATGAATAACTATGAATAATCAGCTATTACAAACCAGAAATTTCTAAAACGTCCAGCTGATCACCAAAAACTGTTGTTGCATGTTATACTCATTAACATGAAAATATTACTGCTTGTTCATGATTTTTAAACTCATCAAAGTGTTACAATTAAAGATCATAACAAATTAGATTCCATGGCTCTGAGGAATAGAAGTTCCTAAAATTACGTAAGTTAGCCTGTTTAAAATTTTGCGTGGGGAGAGGGGCACGGGTTTTTAACTTACTGCACATTATGCCGGAAAACAGCAGAAACATACAGACATACCTAATCCTAATATATAAGTATAAACATTAAATTCTTAAATTAATAAATATCCTCAGCCACTACTAGAAAAAATAATGGATTCTAGAGTTCTCATGTGAAATATATGTAGATAAAGTGCTGGATATATATTTTTTTTCATTGCAAGAAAAAACCGAAAATCAACAATTAGATCAAGATGTATTTCGCATTTTTAGCCTACTTTCCCGTTAAAAATAAAAGAAAGATGAAAAAAGTATTAAAAGTACCTTAATGCATCTAAAAAATATCGCCAAGTCCAAAAAATATCGCCAAGTTAAAAAAATAAAGAGGTAAAATGAATATCGAAAAATTAAAAATTTGAAAGTAGGGTATTGAGATGGGGAATTTGTGTGTCGGTCTGTCGGTCGATCTGTCGGTCTGTCTGTCCCCCTCCCCCTATTAACTTTTGAATAAACATTCCGATTTGGACAAACTTTTTTTTGTTGGAAAGATCTCGGCGAGTACAGTTCATTCCCATATTTGATTTTTTGATTTAAACAATTTTTGGTTCAATTTTGAGCCGTTCAAACAACCGGTCCCGCGATACTAACTTTTGAATGAACAGTCCGATTTGAACAAACTTTTTTTTGTTCGAAAGATCTTTTCAAGGATACTTCATTCCCGTATCTACATTTTCGATTTGAACAATTTTTCGTTCAACATTGAACCGTTCAAACAAGCTGTCACCCCTAATAACTTTTGAGTGAACAGTCCGATTTAAACAATTTTATTTTTTTCGAAGCATCTCGGCAAGGATACTTTATTACCGTATTTAAATTTTAAATTTGAACATTTTTGGTTCAACATTGAACCGTTCAAGCAACCTTTCCCCACCTAATAACTTTTAAGTGAACCGTCCGAATTGAATAAACTTTTTTTTTGTTCGAAAGATCTTATCAAGAATACTTCATTTCCGTATCTACATTTTCGATTTGAACGATTTTTCGTTCAACATTGAACCGTTCAAACAAGCTCTCACCCCTAATAACTTTTGAGTGAACAGTTCGATTTAAAAAAACTTTTTTTTGTTCGAAAGATCTCGGCAAGGATACTTCATTACCGTATTTAAATTTTCAATGTGAACATTTTTTCGTTCAATATTGAACCGTTCAAGATTTCTAAACCTTTCTCCACCTAATAACTTTTAAGTGAACCGTCTGAATTGAATAAACTTTTTTTGTTCGAAAGATCTCGGAGAGACTCATTCCCATATTTCACTTTTCAATTTGAACCATTTTTCGTTCAATGATGAACCGTTCAGAAAAATTTTTAACATGAGCGCCTACTGGGAAATTTAAATTGAATGTTGATTCTGAACTTAAAGGCGGATTTCCTTCAAACTAACTTTGTAAGAAAACGGTTTTGATAAAAAATGTATGTTAAGTACTTTTCTGAAAAATCTTCTGTGAGGCCTCTGATTCCGACTCCGACTCCGCAAACATGGCGGAAATGCAGGCTCAGAAAAAAATGACTGACTGGGCAGACGATTTTTTGTTTATTTATTCATTTTTTTTGTTTAATTAATTATTATTATTTTTATTTATTTATTTATTTTTTTTGGCAGACGATATTTTTTTTTTTTTTGATTACAAAAATTGTTCATTCACTAGAGCATTTTATTCTTTACTTATATTTAACAACTGGCAACGGATTAAAAATAAAATTCGAGACATTTTATTAACGAACGAGGTTTTTTTTCTTTCTTTGACAAAATGTGTTTTGATGTTCTTTGTACTTTTATTTTATTTATTATTTTTTTTCTTTTGAAAACGATTGTGAATTTTTTCTACGGAAGAACTATAACAGTTACATTCTTTAAAAGGTGCGACAAAACTTTATTTACTCGTTTATTTACTTTTTACGTGTCCATTTCATCTGATGAGAGGGGTAAATTTTGCTTTTAGAAATCAGCTTTAAGTGCTATAAAGGTATGTTTGACATAATTTTTAGTTTTAGATATTCAAGAGAATATTGATTAGATGCTAGAATGCCGATGTCGATGTACGGGAAAGTAGGCTCGTTTAGTTCTTGACAGAACTTCTTGTTTTGATTAAAATTGTCTATTTGCATTAAACAAAGTGATTTAAAACTAACATTAATTTTTGAAATTCATATTTTTCGATAATTAAGCTGAAGATACGGTTTGGAGCAATAAGAAAGTTTATAAAAAAACCTGTTGGTGATTGAAAGATATTTTATTCATATTTCTCTATTCATTTTGAGTTTTAAGCTTTGTAAAGATCAATCTTTTGGAATCATGCTCTTACCGAATTTGAAATTAATCTTTTGCCTTATTCTCAGTAGATGGCGCCACTTAATGCTGAAAGAAGATACTTGAATAAAAAAGATTTGCATTCGATTTTTTAATAACCACAAAATAAACTCTCTGTCCTTTGCTTTGTAGTGGTTAAAATTAATTAATTATTCTTGCCATGAATAATAGAGTAAAAGAACTTGCTCTCGACTGTGCTGCTAAGCTGCAGTAAAAGGAGGGGACAATACTGCAATGTTGTGGTTTTGTTATTGCAAAATCAAACTTGCAACGTAAAAAAATATCAGAAGTAAATGTCATACCAATGAAAAAGACTCATACGATCTTTGGAACAGTGGTCAGAAAAGCAATATTTTTTTCTTTCTTTTTTTGTAGTCAACTATAACTATTGTTTTTTAAACGCAGTGACTACAAAAAATAAATAAATAAATAAATAAATAAATAAAATGAAGAGGAAAAGAGAGAGAGAGAGACAAGAGAGAAAAAGAAAAAAAAAAGTTGAAGATTCAAAGAAAAAGTTCGCGAAAAGTGGTTATAAAATAATAAGAATAATAAACTAGCTTTGTTACACACACAGGAAATCCAAATATTTTCCTATGCTTAAAAGAGTATCAATCATTATTCGCATTTGCAGATAAGAAGAAGAAAAAAAAGGCGGCATAAATCAGCAAGGATGTATCCAGGGGAAGGTCCTGGAGTTCCAGAACTCCCCCCCCCCCTTCAAACCAGGAGCCCATTGTTCTTTATCTCAGTTCTCATTACTTACACAAGTTTTTTTCATTTTAAATTACAACCTTGAAACATATAAGCTTTCTTTACCCCCCCCCTTCTTCTAAATTTACACAATGCCCAAATCAATGATGCTCAAATCTTTAATAATCTACCTACAGTTAGGGCAAACTTAACATGGCAGCGTCATAATGCTTTGATTAGGATTTACGTAACCTTCACAAGTCTGCCAGATACGGTTTGCCCAAACTATGGTATGAATTGTAAGAATGAAGGCTTTCACGGCCGGAGTAAATACTAGTTAAGATTTCCGGGCTGTTGTGCCGTGTTCAGACCACGGCACAACAGCCCGGAAATCTTAACTAGTATGGTATGAATTGTTTTGATTGTTATGATAACAATCATTGGCACTGTATCAAGTCCATCGCAAGCCCTCTATCTTGTTGAGTAATCAGATTAGTCTGACTCGGATGGAGAGGTTCTGGGTTCGAATCCCAGTTCGGGCATGGATGTACTCTCTCTCTCTCTCCTGTCCTTGTCTTTTGTGTGAATGTGCTGTCGTGCTTTGAAACTTGCCTATCCTATAAATGTATCTTTAGGGCATTTGTGTACTGTGGAAGTCGGATTTGATACCACGTGATGGTACAGTTGAAAAAGTAAAGCAGCGCACCACAAATTGAAAGCCTAGCTGGCACCAGACAACAACAAGAACAACAAATTCATCGCACCGAATCTTCAGATGTACACAAAATGCCAGTTCAAGCTTTCTGAGAGCAGTATAAACTACTTGCAGGGAAAATGTAGGTAATTGAGGGCTTGCAGCAGGGGGCGGATACGAGGGATGGGCGATGGGGGCGATCGCCCCTCCATTGAGGGACTCTTCAGTAGTTTTTCGACTTTAAAGTTCAAAAAAGACAATTTTAGATAATCTTCGATGATACTATGAGAATTGGTTGGGATTCGGGGCTCTGATCTGGAATTTTTTCGAAATTGAAGACCGAAGCATTTGTAATAAGCATGTGTTAACCAGGATAAGCGGTAAAAAAACAGAGCAAGTCGAAAAAACAAAACAATCGCCCCTCCCTTGGAACATTTCTGGATCCGCCCTTGGCTTGGAGGATGAAGGGGCTATGTTACATTTCGAAAAATGAACACTCTGGACAATGGTAAACAATGGACACAGGTAAACAAATAAAACTTGGTTCATCAAAAAGTGGATGTCATTAAACCAATTTTATACGCACACTAACGACAAAACCAGAAAACAAAAAAGCTGCAACAACTGCAACAATAAAAGTTTGAACTTTCTTACACGCAATTTCTATTTTGTCACATAACCCCTTCACCCCCCAAGCTCTTCAACTGTCGCTAGAACATATACAGTGACAAACGAAAATAGATGCAAACATCTCTCTCCAAATGCATCTTACGCGATTACACCCACCTTATTTCGGAACCAGAGAAAACTTCTGGACGATCCTAATTGAGCATTTATAAAGTGCTCGGGATGACAGGCCGCTCGTCGGTTCCACCAAACGTTGCTCGAGCGGCGGATCAAGAAAGGAGGAAAACAAATATCACATTTTGGAATTGTGGGAGTCGCGACTTAATGGACCTTGAATGGAACATCTCGGGACAGTCCTCGGAGAAAATAAAATACAGACGATTTGTAACATGTCAGTCTTCATTTGCGTGGCTTTTTGTTCCAATTTCGAGCTGCCCACGGTTTGTGTTCGGGAGCATGGGAAAGGCTTGGATCTAAATGGCGATTCTTTATTCCTGAAGGTGACTTTATGAAAAAAATGCGAAAGAGTTTAATTAATTTTTGTGTAAAGAATGATTAACGATTTCCTGCTTTTCAATTTGAATGCAAGCTGGTGGAGCTGTTCGCCGTGGGTGCAAGAGAAAGTTCGTATTGTTCAAATTTCAAGATAAAAGACATCCGTAGCGGCCATATGCGTAATTGGTAATTAGTGCAATTTGGGTGGTCATAAATATCCTTAAAAGCTACTTTGAAAGGAATCAAAAGACTATTTAAGTTGCTCAGCCACCGTCAAAGTTTCAGTGATTCCTCAAAAAAGATCAAAGTTTTTTTTTCAGTTAAAGTTGCAATTTAGGTAAACAAATCTATTAACATTTTTCAAGAGAAGCACGAATTAACCAATTTTTGTTTTTGCTTTGAGCTTTTCAACCCTTTAAAGGACTAAGAATAAGAGAAGATATCGTAATTATTTTAAAGTGTGGAAAAATTTATTAATAGAAAAATTCTACAAACAAGCTCGTTATGGTAAAAAAAACCCTTGCAAACGTACTATTTAACATGGAAAAAGCAATTTTAAAGTGAGAAATGATTAAAGTGACCTTTTTTCCGAATCCAAGAAGCGAACTGGTAATTGTTTTTTTATCATAAAATTTAACTTTGTGTTTCCTAAATTAAATCTCTCGTGTGCAGTTTAGGAAGGACACTTTTCTGTCACGGTTTTTGGGTAAAACATAAAGCTGTTGGCAGGAGATTCAGGCCCAAACAGACTGATTAAAATTTTACTGCAAAAAATGACAGATGAAATATTTTCTTTCTTGAATATGGATACACTAGCTGATGTGCCCGGCGTCACACGGGTTTAAATGCAACATGCCAAATCCAAGAAAATAAGTATGGCTTTCAACTAAGCCCAGTAGAATCATATTTCTCAATGGTATTTTTTGTGATCATGCGGAAATTAACTGGGTGTGAAGAAGAACGTGAAATCAAACTTAAATGCGTTATTTTTTTTATCCGTGTGATTTCCCGAAAAATCATTTTCTATTTTCTAACTGTTGCCAATATCAATTCTCTTTTTATTTAACCCTCGATTGTTGGCATAGATGAATATAAAATCCTAAGAAAGCAATAAATTTCATACTTACTCCAGAGAAGCTTTGGTTCAAAATTTACATCATGATTACTATTAATATTAATGTTGCGAGGCAACCAAATTTTGCAACAATGGGTTGAAAATGAAATCATTTAGTGGAGAAAATACATGAAATTTACTATTTTCCATAATAACTTTTTTAAACTAAGCTTTTTAGAAATAAATTATAGCTTATCCTACTCCCTGTTACTGTAGCTATCTACGGTGAAAAAATGGTTAAAATCGGTTCAGTAGTTTGGAAGATTACCCCGGACATATGTTTTCAAAAAGTAGTCATTTATGTATATAGTTGAAGACCAACTTTTAATGAAAGTGAAAAATATTATGAAAAAAAAGGAAAATTACGAAAGAAAGAAATTAATGAATGTTTGAGTTAAAAGGTACATTTGGAACTCGGCAATATCCTTTTTTTTTTTTTTTTTTTTTTGTCTTGAAAGCAATAATTTTGTCCGGACACATTTTAATCAACCTTGAAATTTTCGGGGGGAAATTAATCCTAGAAAATAAATAACGACATACTAACCTCTCTTGTACAAATCTAGGTTTGCTGGTTCCAAAACTAATTCTTTTTTGACATAAGATACATTTGCTCAAGTAAGATTCCTCTAAGCAGCGTTTCACTGTATATTCCTTATCGTGAAGTATCATTAAAAAAAAAAAAAATCAAGCTAAACCAGGTGGACAGATTCGTTTACCAAAATACTTAATATCAAAACTTCGCACATCTTCATCACGATTTCGATTAAGTTCCGTAGTTGAACTAAATTTTCGGTTGCAAAGAGGAGAGAAAAAAAAAAAAACCTATTTTGTCGAACTAAAAAAAATAATCGATTCTTTCTTCTTTAAAGTTCAAACCACCCTAGAAGAGTAGCCACTCAACACCCTTTTCACACTCTCCAGGGGCTCAAGATATTGATTCTGTTGTCAACACGTTGAAATGCTTGCCTTCGAAAGACCTCGAAACCTCCAGTGTAGAATTGAAGGACCTCTTTGATGGATGTGTACCAACCGCACCCACGCGTTCGATGGACGATAATCAGCAAAAAATGGGGCGTGGCCGTATTTGTACACTTTTGAAAATCCTCCGGGAATCGGGTCCTTGTTGCACATTCTTGACTCACAGAAAGTGCACGAAGTTCTTATCTGACTGCTTCCCTGACGGACACTCTTAATATGCATTGTACTTCGAAAGATTAATGATGGAAGGTACAGTCTGATAGTGCTTACGATAAGGGAAAAGAGCGTTGGATTTTTTTTGTTTTTTAAATTATTCTGCTTGATTCCAAAACCAAAAATCTAAGAGTTTGAAAATAAATGATACATTTGTCCTTGATTTATTCTTGATGTATGGGAAAGGGAAATACAACGCCGATGTCGGTTTTTTTTTTCAGTCAAAATCCAAGGCAGGATAGTTAAAACACATTATTTTGTGAAATTAACGACGAGAGTGATTGCGTTTACTTTATACTAGCTTGTTACCCGGCGTTGCCCGGTATCGCATTATGTTCAACTAGTTTCATGCTAAAGTGAAATGGGTGAGCCTTAAGTTGATAATTCATTGTTAATCGTAATCTTTGTTGGAAAATATACTCATATTTAAATGTGTTTAATTTTATCCATTTGTATGCTTAATGGCTTATCTCTATTACCCTATGTAATCAAAATTGAAAGAAAAGAGCCATTTTGAGACAAAAAATGTGAATTTTGAGCTTTTTGGATTTTTGGGTCAAAATGTCGCGGCCGAAATGTCGCGGGCCAAAATGTCGCGGCCAAAATGTCGCCGAGCCAAAATGTCGCGGGCTAAAATGTCGCTCGCCAAAATGTCGCCGGTCCAAAATGTCGCCGAGCCAAAATGTCGCGGGCTAAAATGTCGCGGGCCAAAATGTCGCCGGTCCAAAATGTCGCCTGCCCAAAATGTCGCGGGCCAAATTGTCGCGTAGTCAAAATGTCGCCGGTCAAAAATGTCGTCGGGCCAGAATGTCGCCGGTCGAAAATGTCGCCGGGACGAAATGTCGCAGGTCAAAAATGTCGCCGATCAAAAATGTCGCCGGTCTAAAATGTCACCGGTCCAAAATGTCGCTGGTCCAAAATGTCGCCGGTCCAGAATGTCGCCGGTTAAAAATGTCGCCGTTCCAAAATAACGCCGGTCCAAAATATATCCGTTCCAAAATGACGCTAAGTGTATAGTATAGATTTAATGTTTCCAGTAATTCACAAATTCAATGCAGCTTAATTATGTAGCTCACAATAGCTTGTCACAATAAGCTTGTCACAATATGATAAATACACCTGTTTAGTAACTTTTTTTAAACGTAGCAGTTTAGAAAATTAGCTTAAGTTATTAACAAAAATGTAACTAAATTGATTTCTTCTAAAGCTTAAATTATTTCAGTACCAAAATAATGCCATAGTTTTTTCAGGGCTGTACTTAGGGCCCAGGGACGTTAAATTTCTTCGTTTTTTAATACGCTTTTACTAGTTTCACATGTAGGTTTTTTTGTTTGTTCGTTTGTATGTATGTAACTCTGAGTCAAAAATAAAATTCACGTTCTTTACAAACGTATAAAAGTAATATGCTTAATACCATTATTATTACTAAAGGCTAAACTATATTGCATGTTGATGTATAATAAGTGCATTTGCCATTAGTTCTGAGTAGGGCATCGATCGTCCACAAAATGCATATTATAAGTGCAAGTAAACTTAGCGGATATTCAACAGTTTTCAAAAACTTCTTTTGAGTTTGATTTACTCTAAAAGCGTATTTTTTAGTTTTTTTAAAGTATATTTAGGATTATTTCTTTTTTTCACACAAAGAAATTAAACAAATAAATTTGCTGTAAAGGCTTTTTTTTTCCTTTTGCAAAAACGGAATACCGTTTAATCACCGCGTAGCCGGCAATTTTCTTCTAGAACATTTTCTTTAAGAGTTATTTGGGGACGTTTGAAATCAAATTAGTTCATGTAATTATTGCTTTCTTTGTAACAACTGAGTGGTGGAAGGGGAGGTGAAATTTCAAGAGAAAAAATGGTATTATATTCAACTCCACATTTAAATACTGATTGTAACGAAGGTACAGTACTATGTGTGAGCTGATTAACGCCAGAAATGAATAAGCATCTGTACCTTTAAGATTCTTCTACAAACAAAATTTTGTCTGAATACTTGCATTACTTCTTGATATACATCACTCACAAATAATGAAAAATAAAAAGTTCAATTGCTCTGCTTCCTCGATGATTTGGCGTATCTTCTGAAGGCTTCTTATGGGCCAATTTTTATTTGATTTCGTCTGAACCGTCTTCAGACATAGTAATCACGCTATGCTGAAAACGTTCCATTACATTCTTGATTGTAAAAACTTGGAAGAACTAACGGCAAAAACCAATCAGCACTGAACCACATATTCCTTGGTATATGTATGTACCGAATTTCATTCCAATTTACGCAGCAAGTTTTGTGGTAGAGTCGCCCCAAAAAATGGGTCACGCAGATACACTTACACATTTTCCTTTAAAAAAATAAACGATAAAATTGAATTCAGCACACATCAGAACGTGTAAATTCTTCCAAATTGACAATTTTTCACTGATCCAATACTTTCTTTTACACATTTTATGAAGAAGAAAATAAAAATACCTCTATCATTTAAATTATATAGACTTGCTTTCGATCATGTAAGAAATTTTAACAAAAACAAATGTCAAACATTGTATATCTGTCTTATTCATTTCACATTTCTTCAACTTCTTTTGTAACACATAAATTTTCCTTTCGATATCAATTAAACTTGACTTGAGCTGCTAATCTATTCGTTTTTAAGTTGGTAGATAGCGAGTCACGGGGAAATAAGCTATTGTAAATAAATAACGGACGCTTGTTTGATAACTATTTGTTTCTTGGAAAACGCTCGAAACGGTTACAAGCCGAAAGGGTAAGTTTTTTTTTAGTATTTTTCAAAAATTTTAGTCCATTCTATCATTAACGCACACTAGTCTGTGGAGTTAGCGACAAAAACAGCCTAAATATTTCACTTCCGGATACCAGTGTGAAATTTGGTACAGAGCTTAGGTACATATATAAGAACAAAAAACCGCCGGGAGACACTTGATCAGGGGTCATGAACTCCCGTGATGACGTCATCAAGATGGCCGCTTTTACAGGTAAATACGTTCGTTTAATTGCTTAAACTCCATCATAGATTAAAATATTGCAAAACTCAAAGGTATCATCTGAAAGCTCTTTAAAACAGCTATTTAGAAATATTTAATTTTTCTTTCTGAGGTCAAGGGCGCACCTGTAATGACGTCATCAAAATGGCCGCTTTTAAAGGTAAATACGTTTGTTTAACTCCCCCTAAAACTCCATCATAGATTTAAATATTTCAAAACTCAACTATATCATCTGAAAGCGCTTTAAAAGATCTATTTAGAAAGATTTAATTTTTCTTTCTGAGATCAAGGGCTCACCTGTGATGACGTCATCAAAATGGCCGCTTTTACAAGTAAATACGTTTGTTTAACTGCTTAAAACTCCATCATAGATTCAAATATTGCAAAACTCAAATATATCATCTGAAAGCTCTTTAAAAGAGCTATTTAGAAAGATCTAATTTTCCTTTCTGAGGTCAAGGTCCCACCTGTACTGACGTCATCAAAATGGCCGCTTTTACAGGTAAATACGTTTGTTTAACTCCCCCTAAAACTCCATCATAGATTCAAATATTGCAAAACTCAAATATATCATCTAAAAGCTCTTTAAAAGAGCTATCTAGAAAGATTTAATTTTTATTTCTAAGGTCAAGGGCCCACCTGTGATGACGTCATTTGAGGCCATTTTGATGACGTCATTACAGGTGGGACCTTGACTTCAGAAAGAAAAATTAAATTTTTCTAAATAGCTCTTTTAAAGAGCTTTCAGATGATATATTTGAGTTTTGAAACATTTGAATCTATGATGGAGTTTTAGGGGGAGTTAAACAAACGTATTTACCTGTAAAAGCGGCCATTTTGATGACGTCATTACAGGTGGGCCCTTGATCTTAGAAAAAAAAATTAAATTTTTCTAGATAGCTCTTTTAAAGAGCTTTTAGGTGATATAGTTGAGTTTTGCAATAGTTGAATCTATGATGGAGTTTTAGGGGGAGTTAAACAAACGTATTTACCTGTAAAAGCGGCCATTTTGATGACGTCATCACAGGTGGGCCCTTGACCTTAGAAAGAAAAATTAAATCTTTCTAAATAGCTCTTTTAAAGAGCTTTCAGATGATATATTTGAGCTTTGTAATAGTTGAATCTATGATGGAGTTTTAGGGGGAGTTAAACAAACGTATTTACCTGTAAAAGCGGCCATTTTGATAACGTCATCACAGGTGGGCCCTTGACCTTCGAAAGAAAAATTAAATCTTTTTAAATAGCTCTTTTAAAGAGCTTTCAGATGATATATTTGAGTTTTGCAATATTTGAATCTATGATGGAGTTTTAGGGTTAGTCAAACAAACGTATTTACCTGTAAAAGCGGCTATTTTGATGACGTCATCACAGGTGCGCCCTTGAACTTAGAAAGAAAAAATAAGTCTTTCTAAATAGCTCTTTTAAAGAGCTTTCAGATGATATATTTGAGGTTTGCAATATTTGAATCTATGATGGAGTTTTAAGCAGTTAAACAAACGTATTTACCTGCAAAAGCGGCCATTTTGATGACGTCATCACAGGTGAACCCTTGACCTCAGAAAGAAAAATTATATCTTTATAAATTGATCTTTTAAAGCGCTTTCAGATGATATAGTTGAGTTTTGAAATATTTAAATATATGATGGAATTTTAGGCGGAGTTAAACAAACGTATTTACCTTTAAAAGCGGCCATTTTGATGACGTCATTACAGGTGGGCCCTTGACCTCAAAAGGAAAAATTAAATATTTCTAAATGGCTATTTTAAAGAGCTTTCAGATGATACCTTTGAGTTTTGCAATATTTTAATCTATGATGGAGTTTAAGCAATTAAACAAACGTATTTACCTGTAAAAGCGGCCATTTTGATGACGTCATTGCAGGTGGGCCCTTGATCTTAGAAAGAAAAATTAAATCTTTCTAGATAGCTCTTTTAAAGAGCTTTTAGATGATATAGTTGAGCTTTGTAATAGTTGAATCTATGATGGAGTTTTAAGGGGAGTTAAACAAACGTATTTACCTGTAAAAGCGGCCATTTTGATGACGTCATCACACGTGGGCCCTTGACTTTCGAAAGAAAAATTAAATCTTTTTGAATAGCTCTTTTAAAGAGCTTTCAGATGATATATTTCAGTTTTGCAATATTTGAATCTATGATGGAGTTTTAGGGGGAGTTAAACAAACGTAGTTACCTGTAAAAGCGGCCATTTTGATGACGTCATCACAGGTGGGCCGTTGACCTTCGAAAAAAAAATTAAATCTTTTTAAATAGCTCTTTTAAAGAGCTTTCAGATGATATATTTGAGTTTTGCAATATTTGAATCTATGATGGAGTTTTAGGGGGAGTTAAACAAACGTATTTACCTGTAAAAGCGGCCATTTTGATGACGTCATTACAGGTGAGAACTTGACCTCAGAAAGAAAAATTAAATCTTTCTAAATAGCTCTTTTAAAGAGCTTTCAGATGATATACTTGAGTTTTGCAATATTTCAATCTATGATGAAGTTTTAAGCAGTTAAACGAACGTATGTACCTGTAAAAGCGGCCATTTTGATGACGTCATCACGGAATGACTTTGACCTCCGATCAAGTGTCTCCCGGCGTTTTTTTGTCCTCCTATGTGAATTTAAGCCCCACATAAAATTTCAGACTGGTATCCGGAAGTGAAATATGTTTGCACTAACTCCACGGACTACACGTTCATCAACAGCAATTAGCAATCTTTTCCTAATTTGGTGTAAAAAAGCCTTTTCATATAATTTAATTTTTGGTACTATCAATGTCGGATCTTCTACATTTTTGTCTGACGACATTTGAACTGGCGACATTTTTGCCGCGACATTTTTGACCGGCGACATTTTGGACACGCGACATTTTGGACACGCGACATTTTTAACCGACGACATTTTGAACACGCGACATTTTTAACCGGCGACATTTTAGACACGCGACATTTTTGACCGGCGACATTTTGGACACGCGACATTTTTGACCGGCGACATTTCGGACACACGACATTTTGGACCGGCGACATTTTGGCCCACGACATTTTGGACCTTCGACATTTTTGCCCGCGACATTTTGGACCGCGACCTTTTGGACCGCGACATTTTGGACCGGCGACATTTTGACCAGCGACATTTTAGACCGCGACATTTTGACCAGCGACATTTTAGACCGCGACATTTTGGCCCGGCGACATTTTGGACCGGCGACGTTTCGACCAGCGACATTTTAGACCGCGACATTTTGGCCCGGCGACATTTTGACCCGCGACATTTTGGCCCGCGACATTTTTTCCCAGCGACATTTTGGCCGCGACATTTTGGCTCGCGACATTTCGGCCGTGACATTTTGGGCGTATACCATGGATACAGGTAAGCAAATAAAACTAGGTACGTCAAACAGTACAGGGTGCGGCAAAAAAACTCGGACAAAGTTTGTCACGTCCTGACGCCAACACGTTTTACTGTATCCAGCCAATTCTTTTTTTAAAAGATTCTTCATGTTTGCCTGCATTGAGGAGGGCAGTGTCGATTTTGTACTTATCATCTTTGTTTTGTTTGCAGAATGACAGAAAGACGCGTTGCAATTTTGGAACTGTTTCGCGCTTTTAAACGTCAGTTCGTTTGCTCAAAATTCCTCGACAGACTGTTTCCAATGCAATTAGCCGGTACAAAATGCTTGGTCACTCCTTACGCCGTCCTGGAAGCGGAAGAAAGCGGACCGTGAACACATTTTCCTACCGTAGGTTCATCAAGAAGCGAGTGCAGCGAAATTCGAGGGTCTCCATGCAAAACTCGCTCGTGAAATCGAAATCAGCGACCGATCAGTTCAGCGAATAGCTAAAATTGAACTCAATCTCAAGCCTTACAAGCTCCAAAGAGCCCAACTTCTTACTGAAGAGAACAAGAGCGTGAGACTTCAAAGATGTCGCCAGCTCAAACGTCGGGCCGCAGGTGAGCAGTGGAAGAGCATCTTCTTCAAAGATGAGATGTTGTTCACTGTCGAACGGGCGCATAACCGCCAAAACGACAGAGTCTGGTCCACTAAAGGTCCTGGTACATCGGCCATCGTCGAACACCACCAAAAATCCACAATTGGTGATGTTTTGGGGAGGAATTTGCGCTCGGCAAGACTCTCGTTGTTTTTGTTGATTAAGGGGTCAAAATCAGCAAAGAAGTGTATCGCCGCAACATTCTTCAGGCCGTCGTACTTCTGTGGGCCTAGTAGGACTTTGGTGATGAGGATTGGATATTCCAGCAGAACTCAGTGCGGGCTCACAGGACCAAATGACTCAGGACTGGTGCCGAACCCATTTTTCAGATTTCATCTCATCTACTGAATGGCCCCCTACTCGCCGGATCTGAATCCCATGGATTACAATGTGTGGTCCATTTTGAAGGTCAGGGCCTGTACTAAGCCTCAAAAAAGCTTGGAGTCGCTGAAGCAGTCGCTGCTTCGAGAATGGGACCGATTGTTGCTGAAAGAGCTGCGGTT
>JAXGGA010008789.1:0-54865 GCA_038373865.1 Uloborus plumipes
ATGCATTAATTTATTGTTACATATTGACATATCGGCATATGCTCTCAACTCCCCCAGACTTACTCAAATTTTCTAAAACTGTTACAGTATAACTTAAAATATTCAAATAATGTGCTAATTAATGCTACTGTACTGTTTTAGCACAAAAATCTTTGTTTATTCCTGCTTTAAAATACTGTTTTCTACTTTCAAATCAGAGATGTTACGTCTGTAACACCACTTTGTTTCGTTCGTAACAAGTTTATGAATTTTTTTCACAAATTCGGCAGTCAAAATCCACACAATCTTTATGGTTTTAGAAAGCTTGAAGTCTCTAGAACACGTATTTAAAAAAAAGTTCAAAATTTCCGTATAATTCAGAGGAATATTGTATGTTGTATGACATAGTCGAGTTTTTGCTGTTTTGTGAATTACGTCTGTAACAGGCAGTTTTTAATTTCTGTATTTTTTTGTAATTAAGCAATCTGCACGCAAATTTAATGTAGCATAAACATCATCAAGTTACACTTCAGGAAAAAAAAATGAAGACTTTCATCAGCCCAAACCAGAATTATTTGTGTTCAAAGTCTGCGATTATTACGTCTGTAACGATGGAATTGCCCTATAGTAATGAAGAAATGTTTTCAAACTGAATAACAGAAAAAAGATATCTAACAAAAAAAAGGAAAGAAAAAACGAATCTAAACATCGATATTTTTGTTAAAACATAGTTTCAAACTCGATGTTCATTGATACGATCAATTATTTTAATTTTTAACATCACTGTTTGGAAACATCAATGATTTCCATCGATGTCATTTCTGTATCACACGTTTAATTATTTCTTATTCGAGCGTAAAACATCGACATCAAAGAAAACATTGATGTTGAAAACCATCGACCTTAAAAAACTGATGTTTTAACACAAACATCGATGTTTGCAAATCATCGATATCGATGTTGCACCACTAGTACAAACCATTGATACTTGATCCCACAGAAATAAACATGAAATCAATTGTTAAAAAGATCATTTTAATTAGTGGTAATTATTAAAATTGATGGAACACAAATTAAAATGTGTCGGACATGGTTTGTGCTATTTGTGTGAGAACGACCCATATCATCATTTTCCTCCAAGCAAGGTCAGGATCTATTTCTGACAAAGAAAACAAAAAGTGTAGGAGCTATATTGGCTTTAAAACTGACACGCATACCAAAATAGTCTAAAAACTGTCATATTTTCAAAACCTCACGAGAAAAAGAAAAGAAATACGACAACTGAGCTCCCTTCAGCATGTAAATTAAGCCCTGAGGCAAAATTGAATAGCAAATGCTGTTTGCATTTTCTATTCAATTTAAAACGACGGAATTTCGTATTAGCATTCCCTTACATTGTCGATCATGCATTTGATTTACACTATGCTAATGTCTTTAAAACAAAGCAACATTTAACAATGACCTAAATTTTTAAAAAAATAAAGGAAAAGAAAGAGTAAAATTTATTAAAACGTCTGTTGACGTAACAATACTATTGTCGTCTGTAAATAAGTTCCTGTTCCCATCATAGTGCTTTTAAACAAAATGGGGACAAAACATAATATTGCTATTTTGAATTGGCCTAGATGTTGAAGCTCCTTCTTTTTTTTCTTGCCTAAGTTCAATAAATGAAATTAAGAAATCATATCTACGAGGATAGATTTTGATAAAGAAAAAAAAATTTCTTTGTGTGCAGTCACTGCTAAATTTAGATCCCGAAGTTACTTTTAAAGTCACATGTGTTCTAATTTTTAAGACTACCCTTTCACTTAGTGATGCCTTATGAACATAGAAATTTTTCAATTCCTTTCCAAACCTATTTTATGCATTGAAAATCAAGAATACGTAAGGTGACCATTTATTTTTTCTCTTCAAAACGGAACATTTATTCACTTCAGATTTGCACGTACATATTTTTTTTATGACAGACAAAATAGAAATGAACGCATAAGGAAAAACATTACTGTAATTTTTCAACGCATCAATTTGTTTCAGTACATTTTCAGCTGTTTTTAACCCATCAATGCCTGACTTTTTTTTCCAAAGATATTTTGTATACTGTCTACAAACAGTGTTTAATGGACAGGAAAAATAATTAAAAAAATATTATGTTAAAAATAAATTTTTCATTAAGGAAAGAAAAATCATCCCTTAAAAATTACGATAGACCCCAGAAGGTACATACTTTTTTTACTAAAATTTTTTTCTGCCTACGATATAATATTTAAAAAGACATTTTATAAGAAAAAATAAAATCAGCAATTAACATAAACTGGGAAGCTGGGAATAATTTAAAAAACTTTTCGTTCCAGAGATTGTGAACGATGTAATTCTTGATACAGATCATAATAAAACGGCTACAGAACACTTTACAATGGTTATGTGCTGCAATCTGTTAATAACAAATTGAAACAATACCAAGGTACTAATTGAACACTATTATTTGGTTGAAATGTTTATTTTGGGGAAATTCAGACCCTTTTTTGGACGGTCCCTAAAAAGGGACGCTAGGCATTAATATGTTAAACAAAAACGAAATTCTATGAAGAATTTCATTCAACTTATTTATAAAATCATTATTGCTTTAAGGACTGCGATTTGCAACTGTGCTTTTTGGCTATCCCACAAATTAGTCATAAAAGAAAATACCATATATCTGAAAACTATAGTAAAAAATTATGCATGATTTGATTTATTGGTATGAAAATGTTTAAATAGCTCCACCAAGTGACTTTTGGATAAGTTATTCGGTGCTCTATTCTGTCACTACAGAAAGCGGGGCATTTCAGTCTGTGCAGGGGCAACAGGACAGGATACAGCGGTATAAGAAAACGGGACTGTCTCAACAAAACAATTCTTTCGCTGCAGTCTTCCATTTATTTTTTTAATTTTTTTTATAGAGCTGATCACTAATAAGGACTTAAGTGTTAGATGTACTTCACTAAAACAATATAAATTTCGCTCCTCTAAAATATCAAGGAGTATTTTTACGTCTTGAACAATGCAATTCCTGTATGTGTTCTTGTGAGTCAGGTCAATGAAAGTATTTCCATATTTACAATAATCCAGCATTATGAAATATGAAACGGTTGGTTACTGCGAACAACAAATAATTCATCAGCAATAAACATTTTTCACTTATTCAAAATTATTATTTCTGATACTGGTTAACTTCATGCATTTTTTAATTAAAATTATAGGGAAGATTAACAAAAAAGAAAGATTTCACAGGAATCAGAAAATGTACTTTTGCATTAAGGTTCATAAAGTTACTCAAAAATAAATTCGACAATGCCTTCCTGGAGAAACTACATTAAGTTTATAAAACCAGTTTACATTGTTAAATGTGTAAGGAAGAGTCAGTAGAATTAAGGACAGCTGTTTTTATGCCCAAAATGAGAAAAATTATCTTTATAGCTTAGCCGGCAGATTATCAGATTAGAATCAAGCAAGAGTCTGGAGCTACTACATCTACTCGATAATCTATAAATAAAAACATACAACACAACGTTAAAAAGCGCAAATGCGTACAAATATAAATAGTTTTTCACAATTGATTTCAGCATAAATATCCTTTCTCCAGACTTTCCCCAACATTTCATAATTAAAAAAAAGAGAGAGAAAGAGAGAGAGCGAGAACCTGAACGAGAGTAAAAGATATCAAAAGAGTTTAAAAGTGCGTAAAATACAAAATATGAAACTTTGTAAAAAGTTAAAAGATGTCAATTCCGCTTTTGTTCTTTGCTTCTACCTCCAGCAGCACGTAACCCTCTCTAGTACAACAACAGTAAAGGGTTAAGACAAAGGCTAAATTGTTCAGCACTTTATAAAAATTAATGCATTGATGGAAGTCATTGCTTCTAACTCTATTTTAACTGTATTTTAAATACGACCCCACTTCCATCAAAAAAGAAGAGCAAGTGTAATTAGAAAAATTAACAGCTCTTACTGGCATCGTTTTGCAAAATTTGTTGACTAATTTAATTCTCATCTTAATGTGTTAAACTCTAATTGAAATTACAAACAAATTCAAACAAAATTTTTCAAGAAAAAAAAATGTTACAGCGAAACGAAACTTCTGATCATAAATACTTCTGGGATGACTAATTTATCAATGAAGCGCTTCAGGTATAAAACAGTTCTTGTATCTATACTCCTGAGCAAAAGGCTAGTGCTCACAAGCCGTATGCAAGATCAAGCAAATTAATTTGGATGATATAGGTTATACTGACAACCTTCGCCAACTGATTTCCGTAAGTTTAAGTCCTTAATCAGAAGATTCTAAGTGATAGTATCGATCGAAAACAAAATAAAACTAAATTCTTGTTCCTAATCCGCGATAGTGCCCTTTTCATAACATCCTTCATTTTAAAGAGCGTAATTTTTCCATCGCATTACATAACAATTGCCTACAGAAAAGGTGCTAAATATTCTTATGACCCTCCGAAACAAAGAAAAAAACCAAGGCAAACAATACATAAAGAGAGAAAACAGAACAACTTAAAAACAATGTTTTAACGATTGCGTTGCACTTTCGTTGTCACACACACAACCACGGTAACGGCGATTCGCAATCGACAACAAATGTATCCTAGTTGTGAGAGTAGGACGGCGTAAAAGAAGAACGTGAAGAATGTAGGTCAAAGACCCCTAAGGGTCTCAAACTTGCTTCCTAACAGTGGTCATCACGTGAGAAATCTTCTTCCGGGCTTCCCCCGCTGCAGCTCGGAATCATCCTTTCGCTTCGATTGACACACTTGCCAATTTATGGCCAGATTTGGCCCTTTTAGGTGCAAGTTCCAGCGCCAATGTCCCAGCAGAAGAAACTTTCGGAATGATGGCGATTCTTTTTGTGCAAAAAACAACTCTCATTTGACTTGGAAAGGAAAAAAAATTGCATAGGTCAAAAGGCTTATGGGTGACGTGGCGAAAGATGGTCGTAGAGTAACCTTTTCGACTCACAGGTCAGCGTTCTAAATTCTGTAAAAGAATGCGCTTAGTTAAGTTTATCTCCCGCGATTGTAACGTTGCCCAAATGTCTGTGGTACGATGCTACACGACGACACGTG
The DNA here is from genome assembly GCA_038373865.1 of Uloborus plumipes. Lineage (NCBI taxonomy): Eukaryota > Metazoa > Arthropoda > Arachnida > Araneae > Uloboridae > Uloborus > Uloborus plumipes. The sequence goes on from JAXGGA010008789.1 coordinate 5,088, forward strand.
TTGAATGAAGATTTATAAAGACTACGAAATAAAGCTCAAAACAATAATATTTTCTTTCCAACGATAGGTAGAGCTGGTTGTATTAAAGCAGACCTCTACTGAAATTGCAGTGAAAGTATTTTGAGATATTAGCGCTATCTAGGGGATATGAAGGACTAGTATCATCTGGTAGAACAACAAGGGGGAAAAATATGAGAAGCGACCGAAATGGGCATGAAAACTCAAAAAACTACATAAGGAGCTACGAGAAATCAAACTGTGTTCTTCGTTTTTCTCGAAATCGCTTTTTGATCACTTTCATCTTTTTTCCTCCTGGCCCTTCATTTGTTTCATTTATAAAGACATTTTCTTTCTTATCCATTTAGCTGACTTAAGTTTTTGGTATATGGTTTTCTATGTTCTCCTCTCAGTGTGCAGCTGAACACGTTTTTAGTAGGCATAGTGAATATTACACAGGCCAACAAAAAAAACCTTTTTGAAAACTTTTTTAATTTTAATAGCTGATCTTGATAGATTTTTATGTGCTGAATCCAAATCTGCTTGTAGTTTTTATGTATCACCCTTAGTTTCCAAGCAAAATGTATTTTATTATATAGTCTAATACCCATTTACAGTATATAGGGAAATCAATGAAACACTAGAATCGTAAAAATGGTTTGTATTTACAGTAAAATACTTGGAATAGTAATTTTATGTGATGATACAAGGTTCACTTGTCAACTGAAATTGCTTTATATTTTCTTTCCTTTTTTCCTTGAAGCTTCTTGTGTAGCTTTTCCTGCGATGAATAGCTTGCTGAACTTCCCGGTGAAGTGACCAACAGTAATCCCCCATCATGTTGTAGCATGTGTTTCAGCAGTGCTACCAACATCATCCTTGTTCATTAGACCTATTTTTTCATGTTATCTTAACTATGAAAAAGCTGTTAAATTCTAAAAATGTTTCTTTATTTCATGAATGTAACTATAAAATGTGAATAAATGGTGGGTGATACAACTTTTTAAGCATCATATTTGGATTCAGCAACCTAAACAACATAAGAATAAGGTATTTTCATTAAAAAAGTTTTTTCATCGTTGGCCTGTGTTATTATCAGATAGAATAAGTTTAACCAGTATCACCAATAATCTCTACAATAATATCCGAGTCTCTGCGCTAATACCCAAAAGCTACTTGAAAGCTTTCAGTTGCCGCTTTTCTTTTGGGTTTGTAAACATCGATGGGCATTAGATGACTGATCACAAGTCATTTGGTCTGATGAGTCATGAGTTCAGTCGGTAAAGGCTGATGGTAAACTTTCAGTGTGTCGAAGACCTCGCGTAGCCAAGTAGACTTCTGATCTGTCGACTAGCCATCATTCCAGCTGTTGAGGACTCCAGAATTGTGTTATCTAGCAGGAACTGAGTCCTTTTGTGAATCTGGACCAATCAAACGTATAGTTAACTGGAGTCATCGGAACAAGCAGAAAGTGTTCTCTCATATTTTTAGTGGTTTTCTAAGTTCATGCTCTCTTCCTCCATATGTTCGAGTTCGACATACAGGGATCGACAATATGGCGTTAAAGCAAATATTGTACGAGATTATCCCCAATTCCTCTGGTTGGGCTCTAGTCTTCATCTACTCGAAGATCACGTGCAGCCATTCATGGGTTTTATGCGTCCTTAACAGTATGGAATTTCCTAAATTGTTGACCCATTGCTGTCGGACCCACATTATTCGCGATTGCCTTAAACAACATTCTGAATATTTCCCGTAATGATTTGCTAACCTATATCACCCTAGAAAAATCCCGTGGAATACATTTGGTAAATAATTGAAAGATCTTTTCGGGAAAAAGTTCCAGCACCTAAAATATTTTGCAGCAATGGATGGCTGTAAGAGTATGCATAGTTTGATATTTTCCCAAACATCTTCCTACTTGAGTCTATAACACTTCTCGATGCTGATCCTATGACTTTTGACACTTTAATATGCTGATAATCTTTGTCTTGTGTTGTTATTTTTATATAATAAAATGCTTTGTTTGATTTATTTTTGTTTATTCGTATAACCCTCGTGGGTTCCTTGGGGTCATATGTGACCCCAATGCAATTTCTGTTTAATATATCTTGTTAATCAGCCATTTGTTTTTAATGGCATTTTGTGGCTTTTATTCTTCTGCTATTATTGTGTTGTTTTTTTTTTCCCGAATTAGATTTTTGGCGCACAAGACCCTTGGGGTCATTTCCCCAGAATGCCAAAAAAAGAGGACGTTGCAACTTTTGTCCAAGAGCACAGACAGAAAATGCATCGAAAAATGTCATAAGTGTTTGAAGTTCACTTGCAAAAAATCATGTTTTTTCAGGTCTGTAACAGTTGTAAATAAATCTACAGTTATTGTAAGTTGTTCTCTAAAATTTTAATTTTTAATGCATAAACTAAATTTTACGTTAATTGTGTCTTTTTATTTTTATTTTTTTAGCATTAAAGTGTGAACTTAAATACTACATGTAACATTCAATAATCATAATGAATTAATTAAAGGAAGCATTGGGGTGGTTTATGACCCCAAGGGTCTTGAGCGTAACTGAAATGGGAGGGACCCATGAGGGATAAAGGAATAATAATTTCATTGCAGATCATTTATATTGTTCGAGTTACAAAAATACTATCAATGTGACTAAAATGGAAGTTTCTGCATTGGAGACATATTACGCATTACCATACTAAACTCAGGGATACAAAATCTTTAGCTTCTCAAGTTACTTTTTGACAGAACAATGCTACGGAAAGGAAGGAGCATGGTTTAGTTGCAGTCAGGTTGGGAAAAAAGATCCCTTCGGTGGTCCTGGAATGCTTGTCTTTAATGACGATATTATAAACAGGCCGACTGAGCTACAGAATTACTGATTATTGATTACTTACTGATTACTTATTATTTACTGATTATTTCCTACTTATTATATCCTACTCTCTTTCTTTTTTCTCTAAGTGCATAGTAAAAAAAAAATGTGTAAGGTCGCCATTGTTAATGGGCGTAATGTTACAGAGCTTCTGGAGTAAGCTGCTCTGATTTTAAGAAAACTCTAATTGTTGAAGGAAAGTTTCATGTAGCCTGTATAAAGTTCTGCTAAGCATTAAAACTACTGGGGAATATTCAAAGCATATGCGTTAAGACAAACATCGGCTCAGAACTCTGAAAATCTTATAAACGTAACTAAGATGTATTTAACCGGCCCAGTGGAAAACGTGCTTGCTTTGAGTGCTCTCTGCACGCGGTAAGTTCGGGGTTCTATCTTATCGTGAGTAAAATTTGACTTACGAATTTGTGTAAAGTTGGTTGGTAGCGGGAAAGCATGAACATGACAATCATTAAATTTACAAATAATTGAAAGTAATCTTCCATCATGATAAATCTTCTTTCTTTGACAGATAATTTTGGTATTACCTTGCACAGAAATTGATGAAACGTTACGCTATAGTTAAACTACCATGGTGTAACCTGCCACAAGTGATGTGTTACTTTACACCAGATATATTGGTTAAGTTGTTCCATAGCAGTGGAGGCAGCACTGCTGCCACCGTATTTGTGGAATAAGGTTACACAAAAAAAGTTTACAGTGTGGTAATGGAGCTCCCATAGTACCTCCAACTAGTCTCCATACATACATATCTCTTTTTACAAAATCACCATATTGAAATGCACGCATCTCTTAAAACATTAGAACGGTCAGTCGGTAATTATGTCAGTGTAGGCGTCAGTCAGTCGTTTCATCTCCCTTTTACGACTCACGGGCTTGGCGATTACGTGATGCGATTGATTGATTGAAATGGTAATAAAATTAATGTCATTGAAGATATAAATTCCAGTTGAATTAGTACCATTATAGCAGTTTATGGTTGGAATTGGGAAAGGTGGGCAAGAAGGATGATGTCTGGCCTAGAAAAATGCTTGTTCGTTATAAACGGTGATTATTTAAAAATGCATTGTAAATAATGAGTTGAAATGGCATTTGAGTAGGCTAAGTCGACGTTCGAATTTCTCTTGGGGGGGGGGGGATGATGTTTCATCTACCTTCCATGGCCAAGGGCACTCAATGGGAAGTCATTGCGACCTCCCTGACTCTCCTTATTCGGCAAATTGTCTCAAAATTTTCGACAAATTTGAGGACGAAAATGCAATATTGCAATTTTTAAATGCCCGAATATGCTTTTATTAGAATGCTTACCCCGAACCTCATCATTAGATAAAATTTAAGAATGCTATTCTGCAAATTGAGAATCTCCGCCATTCCAAAATTTAAGTTCGGGTTGCCTCTGTCTGTGTGAAGATTCGAAGAGAACAAAAAAAAAAAAAAAATAGTAAGGAATTTTTATTTTGAGCGTTCTTTTATTTATTTATTTATTTATTTATTTTAAGCAGTGAATTTTTTATTATGAGCGTTCTTTTTTAGCAGGAAATTTTTATTATGAGCGGCTTTTCTTTTTCTTTTTTTTTTTTTTTTTAAGCAATGAATTTCTATTATGAACGCTTTAACAGCTACTGCTGTTGCTCTTAGCTCCCATAGAAACATTATTCCCTCTTTTTTGCTTTAAAACTAGTTACAAGCTTCTAATGCTTTGTCCGCTGATCCGACGGGACTTAATTAATTAGAAAAATTCCACAGCTGGCATTCATTACTTTCACATAGTTATCAAAGAAAAAAATCTTGATAAATATTTTACATTCTCAAGCATCTTGTGTTCTACTTTTATGGTGGCTGCGCCCCTTCCCCCCCCTCTCGGCGAGTAATTATTTTCAGAGTTTGGGTTGAGGTTAAAGCGTGATGGGCTCAGCAGTACAGCCAGAACCCCAATCTAATTATCCCTCCAAAAAATAATCACGAATCTAACCCAGACAAAGCATCTTATCACACATCTCATAATCCTGATACCAGAAAAGCAGACGAAAAACTTATCACCCAACAAAGCTCGCTCGATCTATGCATGCAGCGAAAAGAAAGGGGAAAAAATGCATTGTTTCCCAGTCCGGCACACTTTCCCGTGGAGGAGCAATTATTTACATTACATCAAAATATTTCCGAATATTCAAGGCCGACAGATTGGAGCAAAAGACGGGTGAATTAAGCCCGTCGACTTGGGCAACGCCGACTTTTAGTGATACTAATCACCGGGAATGGGGAGGGGGTTTTGGTGCCAGCAAAAGACAACAAACGGTCTGACCTTCAAATGGGCAAAACGCGGTCAGCGGGTCACTTGCTGCCAAAATCAATCGCCGTGACGATAATCGCTGGGTCCTTAGTGTCTTTTGCCAAACTTCACAACTTGGAGAAGTTAATCGCCTTAACGAGTCAATTGGCCAAATGCTTCCATCCGAATTAGCAATGCAAGAAAAATCCGTGAAACTCTTCTTTACGATTTGAATAAAGTAACGGTACGTTTCCACTGAAGGCATTTTGGGTTCTTGGCGATTTAAATTTCTTTATCGTTTTTTCAGCTTAAAATTCCAAAATGGTGACATTGAACAACTCCATTTTCTGAATGCTACGGTTGCTATTAGGAGGACCGGAAAGTAATGTCGTTTTTTTCTTTTTTCAAACAAATCAATAATTAAAAGTTTTTGTTGGAAGTTAACGATGTAATTGTCTTCGTTATCAAGGGCGTTTTGCCCTCTACTATACCCTGTGCAACGAGAAGAGGCGGCTCAAAGTAAAATTAATTTCCCACTCTCCGCACTTTTCCCCTGATGGTTGTCACAGTTACGGCACTATGGACTTTTCCCCACTTAAGCTTTTGCAACAATGGTTAAATACAAACGGTTAAAATTGCTTAGTGTACCAACTATTATTCTATTGAAAAATCAACGTTAATAAGGCACAACATTTTCTTAGAAACTTCTGCTTTATTTATGTATTATCTCTCTTTTCAAACAAATTTTATTCTAGAGCTCAACCATTTTAGAATCGTTTGGCTTGCTTTACTGAAGGTAAGCCTTGAATTTCGGAATTCTAAAAACAATTGTTACAGCTCTCCTGAAGATCGTAGAAACTTCGAAAAACTTCATTTTGTGCAGAAAATTTCAAGCTTTCGAGTGACATAAGACTTGAAAATGTGTGTGAAATATTTCTTCCCTATTTTATCGAATTTCCGCTAAGAATTCGAATAGAAAAAGAACGAAATGGAATTTTCGAAAAATCGCTTCGAGGTGCAAAACTACATGCTACAAACTAATTTTGTACCAAGTGGCTTGAAAATCGACCGAACGGTTTTGGCGCTACGCGCGTAACAGACAGACAGACAGAAGGACAGAAAGAGAGACAAACTTTCAGCTTTATTATTAGTAGAGATAACTAGATTTGTTAGAAAACGTTGAGAAATAACTGAGACATGAGGACATAAATAAAAGCGTCAGCCTAATTCGATAAACACAAAATAAATGAAATGCTTCAACAGCACTGCATAGAAAAAAGAGTGGAGCTGCTTTCTTTCGTACTATTTCCATGGAGACGACGTAAAATTTCTAAACTTGATACGCCTATTTCAAAGTAACCGAGTATAGTAACTTTTAAATCCCAGAAAGATTTTTTGAAAAATTGATTTCTGGAGGAAAATATCTTGAAATGTCATCTGGGATACAAGCCAAATTTTCAAAAATTTTTTTCATAAAAAGATCGCAATAAAGCGAAATCGCAATAAAGGGATCGCAATAAAGGGAAATCTGATCGGGCAATGTCAGGTGAGTATTATGGGTGAAGCTGGGGGGTAAAAAGTGGGGCAAGAAGTGGTTTCTGTAAAACAAACACAAATTGCATCTTTTTTTTTTCACTTTAACCATTAATGCCTGACATTTTTTTTTCCAAAGATATTTTGTATACTGGTTACAAACAGTGTTTAATAGACAGGAAAAATATTGAAAAAAATATTATGTTAAAAATAATTTTTTTATTAAGGAAAGAAAAATCGTCCCTTAAAAGTTACGATAGACCCCAGAGGGTACATACTTTTTTTACTTTTTTTTTCTGTTTACGATTTAATATTTAAAAAGACATTTTATAAGAAGAAATAAAATCAGCAAATAACATAAACCGGGAATCTGAGAATAACTTTGAAAACTTAGTTTTTTTTCTGGAGATTGTGAACGATGTCATTTTTGACAAAGATCATATTAAAACTGCTACAGAACACACTTTACAATGGTTATGTGCTGCAATCTGTTAATAACGAATTGAAACAATACCAAGGTTCCAATTGAACACTATTATTTGGTTGAAATGTTCATTTTGGGGAAATTCAGACCCTTTTTTGGACCGTCCCTAAAAAGGGACTCTAGGCATTAATGGGTTAAAGTAGAGATCACGTAACAAAACAATTTTTTTTCATTATTTTCTTAAAAAATCATTCTAAAATGTTGAATTATACCATTAGCAGTATAGTTTGAGTTCATAAATCAAAACCCTTAAGAGTAGAAACCCACCTGAACTGTCACATTTTTACGGAACGAACGGGTGGCCGCTCAGAGAGGTTTTACCGTACTTGGTTGTTTAATAAATGAAATCAGTGTCGATAAAAAGGGATAAGTGGGGAAAAGATCTTATAGTTTATAGCGACAGGAAAACCAATAAATAATCTTCTCGTTGACATCTATGCAGAGCAAAGGAGTCATGAGCAAATACACCTGTTCTTTGTCCGTCTTAACGATAGTTATTTACAGTTATGATCCTCAAAGTGTTTCCAGTTTCATTTTCTGCTCGTAATGCGTTGAACATACAAAAAGATCAAAGATAAAAGTAACTTTTGTTTCCGAAAAGTTGCGAATATTCATGTTTAAGCTCCCACTCTAGAGGTGTCGGCATTGTCTTCAAATAAGTGGCCTTTGTTTGAAATAGTTTAATGTTACTTGTTTTACAACATGCATAAATACATAAATATTTGCTGACGATGTATGATGCTATTGATTCAAAGTTAACATGAAGAAGTAACGGCTGTTCTTCGTCTCATTTGTTGGAAAATAAGTTTGTACTAATTACTAATTCTTTTTTAGTTAATGAGTTTGTGAATCTCAATAGTGTGTGTATTTTAGTAAAATGTTTGAAACTATACAACCGATATAATTTTCTCTGTAACAACTTTTACTGGTAATATTTTTACTGAGATTATGAAAGTCATACTGTTTTAAAACACCTTGCTAATTTAGTTAGAACATTTCGAAAAAGTCTTTTGTTAGAATTGCCGTTGCCAAATTGAAATGCTATCCTAAATGTGCATATCAGTAAAAATGACTATTAATTGTACTAATTTGCTTTAAAAATACAATGATTTACACTTTTTCAAACCTATCAGTAAAATTTAATTTACATTAAACTGAGGCATTTATGAACATGAAAGCTGTTAACTTATTTTTCTATTTTTATTTTCCACTTATATTCACTCCTCCCTTTAAAGTAATGGTACAATCCGAAGTATCAAATAAGTAGACCAGAATTATGAAGCAATAACTGCAAAAACTTGTCCTACAAAAATTGAAAATACTCATACTCAATTAAAGAATTTTTCGGAAATTATCACCATTATGAAATGTATAACTTTGCGAATAATATCCGTTTTCCTCACACTGCGAAAAGTCATTGTTGTCTCTAAGTGGCGGGGTGAAAAGAAATGGTGCTACATATGACCGAACACCTGCCTTCCGGCATTCGCAAATATTTCTCGATATCGCAATCTACATTGCTAGGTATATTTGTTATTATAGTAATAAGCACTTTGCGTAGCTATATCATTCGATATGCGAATAAGGAGTAGTTAATGCTTCAATAGAGATTTGGAATGTTGTGTGTTTGTATGAATTGTGCTTATTTCTAGTAGGATCAAATTATTTAGGAATTCAAAATATACAGGTAACAGTAAACTACAGATTAGACAGTTAAATATACACTGTGCCCACAAATAACTGACGGTTCAAAAAAAATTTATTATTGTAACACAAGTTTTTCTATAATGATAAAATCAATATTAAATGAAAGTAACATCATTGTATGTCACTACAGAGAATTTAACTTCATTCCATACCTTTAGAAATAATTTTTTAAATTTAACTGTGAACATCGGTTTTAGGTTTGTAAATTTATTATCCATGTATCCCCATATGCAATTGTTCAGTGGATTGAGATCAGGACTGGATAAAAGCCATTCCTCTGTGGAAATAAAAGATGGACAATTCTGTTTGCAGCATGTTGAACAGTCTTTGCTTAGTGGTCGGATGCCGAATCTTGTTGAAATTAGAATGAATCATTTTCAAATAATTTCTGGGCTTCTTTAATTATGTGAGATTTCAATACTTTTTGCAAATAATAATTTTTGTCAATTTTCACACCTTTTTTAATAAAAAGAATTGGTAGTTTTCCTCTCTTGCTCATAACACCGCAAACTTAGGGTTGCGACATCGATGTCGATGTTTTGGAAGCATCGATGTTTTTGTAACAAAATCGATGTTTTTACCATCGATGTTTGAATGTCGATGTTTTCCCAACATCGATGCCTTGAGTTCGATGTTGTTTACGATGTCCATGTTTTATACCCCAGCAAAGAAAGTCAAAGAAAAATATACGATAAGCATAGTTATTAAAAAGTTTTCATGTTTAATTAAAAGTTGCAATATTAACCTCATTGGGAAAAAAATTCTATGTTTCGTCTTTGATGTTTTTGAAACATCTCAAATTTGCTTTCGCGGTTTTTTTTTTTTTTTAAATAACCCATTTATGCCAAGTAGCTTAAAAACGGGACGCTGGTTAGTTACTGCATACAAAAACCTGTAATAAGTATATCATTTTACTAAAGCTGTTTTTCACGAGTTAAACAGTCCTTCTTCTTGAGAAAACAGTTAGAGCCACTATTTGGACATCAGAGTTCATTTATTGAAAGCTATTTTCAGACAAATCAGACAAGCAACGATCCAGCATGGGTAGCCACGGAAAGTAAGTTTTTTTTTTCTTTTTGCGAACTTATTTTTCGTAAAATTAAACTATTTTTTAAATGATTTGTTTAAAATTGATCAGAGTTTCCTTGTGTAATGTTACTTTGAAAAAGTAAAGTCAAATAAGGTCGTATTTTGCTCACATATCTGCAAAATATCCTATAAACAGGACGTTAAATAACTTAATAAATCTGGCAACGGCGAACTATTTTAAGCCTGAAATGTATGTAAACCATTCCAAGTAAGAGTTTTAAGCAGATAAAAATTGAAAAAAATTGTTGAAAAAAATTTGGGCGTGTATGGGTTAATGTCTTTAAATTATTGCTATTTCGCGTTCAATGTTTTTTTTTTTTTTCTTTCGATATCCTTTTTACATTTCAACAATAAAAATATGCAACAAAACGATTCATCTTTCTTTAACCACTAGTTGCAATATCTACCCAATTGAAAAAAATATTTTTTTTCTTATAACTAACGATGATTTACAGTCAATGATTTTTAAGCATCGTTGTTCTGCATTTGATTTTTTTCAATGAGGTTTTACATTTCAGTAACAAAAATGCTTCATAAAAATATGTGACAGAAAAAAGTTACACAGATTGTCAACAGTTGCAGTATATATCTCGCTGAAGAAGGTCTCTTAACTGCCATCGTTATCTTACGGTTGATGTTTTTCCGATAGACAAAAGATGTATCTAATTAAGTGATACAAAGAGGCGCTTGTAATGAGGAGTAATTAAATAACAATTGTACATTAAAAGGTGTAAGAAATTAAAGAAAAAAAGATCGATGTTTTGAAACATCGATGTTTGAAAACATCGATGTTTTTTGATCGATATATCAATACCATCGATGTCCATATTTTCAAACATCGATGTTTTGCCGTCGATGTCGCACCCCTACCCCAAACCATTACTGAAAATGGTTTCTGGAACTTCTGAACAATTCTTATTGTTGAACTAATAGTATGTATTGATGTTGCATAAATCCTGTTATTTTGCCTATTATGAGATGCTTGTTGCAAAAATAATTTCTCATCCAAAAAAAATTTCTCCCCTAGCAGCATAATATCATCGGCCGATGATCGGCTATTCATCGAAACCCGATGAAATGTTCATCGGCCGATGATCGGATTCGATGAGTTCTCATCGGGAATTGCTCCAATATATCTCATCGGCCAAACAGATTCCGAGCAGCAAAATCCGATGAGTTTTGCTCGAAATACGATGAGATTTGGAGCAATTTACGAGCAGTGCAGTCCCGTGCCGATGAATTTAGGATCAATTTTGGATGCTTATTTTCATCGGGAAAGTTGATCGGAAGGATATCGCTTTCCGATGAAAAGTAGCTCATCGAAAACCGTCCTCGGATACTGAGCGGAACGATTTCATCGTGCATTACGGGATCAGTTTACGAGGAGTTCAATGATCGGCCGAGCAAAATCCGATGAGTTGGTGCTACTTGGGTCATTAGCAGAATGTCTTTTCAGTAGCTCTTTGCACTTTTTTAGTCTTTCAACTTTGTTTTCCTCTGTTAATCCACGAACTGTCATTTTCTTATAAGCTTTTAATTTTAAATCCAGCTTTACGATGACTCCAGAAATATTTTTTGATAAATTTAGATCTCGTGACATTTTTTTGACAGAACGCTTAGGATTTCTTCGAATTCTTTCGCGGACACATTTTATTAATTTTTTTGTTCATATACTGCGTTTTCTTCCATAACTATGCGTTACTTCTACACTACCCATTTCTTTAAACCGTTTTAAAGTTTCATCAGTTAATCTCTTTGACATATTTAAATGCTTCAACTTTTTAAAAATTTCACAATTCCGCTTACCTTTTAACCGCAATTCCAGAATTAAACGTCGTTTGCCATCCATTTTGATATTGCAGGCCATCTTGATAAAGCGGATTTTTAGTGAAAAAAATCGTCTGTGCTATTTCTCATAGAATTTAACTAGAAATATTAAGTGTTGCCAATACTAAAAAACATCTTCAATGCAGATTTTGCACAAATGAATTTTGCCGTCAGTTATTTGTGGGGATCTGCACTAACGACTATCCAGATAAATAAATTGACGCAGTTATTAATTTTCTTATTTATTTATTCATTCACTTAATTTTGTTATTCGTTCTCTATTTTATTCACTCATTCTTTTTTCCGATATGCGCATTGGTTAATTCATTTATTTGTTTATTTATTAATTCGCTTATTATTCATTAATGATTCATTTATTCGTTTATTTACGCATTTATTTGATTAAAATTGCTGTAACTCATCAAATAGAAAATGTTTCATTACAAAAACATTGTATTTTTCACTTCACTCCATGGTTTTTTGAGGTTAAGAAATTTTACCTTTTTTGAAGGTGAAAAATAACAGCTAGAAATGAACAACAGCATTTCAACGATAGTTGTATTAAAAAATAAAATATTCCTTCTTTATATATACGCTAATTTTCAGAACAAGTTTCCAATTTGCTCATTTTGAAACAGTTATGTTGTCTTAAATATTTCACTTTGCCCCACATTCCCGTACATACAAATAAATAAATAAGTGTATAACTATCTGAAGGATAGAGAAATAGACTTGTATGGGTAAAAATGTACATTCGCATACATGTACGGGTCAATGAAATGACATGAAAATATTTCTAAAACAAAAAGGTACCTGAATTCAGCCGATTAATAATGAGAATTACCTGAATTTACAAAAAGATGAGTTAGTAAAACTGAGAAATGATTCTTGAGTTAGGTAAATATTTAGTGCTTACTTTAATAGTCAAAATTATGATAACTATCATTTGATCAAATAACGTATTTAATAATTATACTTCATTGACAAAAAAGTTAATAATAAGAAAATAAATAATTAATACAAATGAGTAACTCACATGCACAAAAAATAAGACAATACATAGCGTAGAAGAAGAAAAAGAACTAAATATGTGGGATAAAAGGAGTTTTTAATATTTAAAACTTCTTATCTGAAATTCTCGTAACAAAGTTATAAGAATGGTGTAACTCTTATATACGGGCGTCACAAAGAAAATAATAACCTTGGGTCATTCTTACGAAAATGGTACAAATCATGTCTGAAACAATTTACTTAAGAGTTTCAATTTAAATAATTTCCACCTACTAATCATATTTTTTTTTATTGAGTTTCCATTTATTTGTGTATAATGAAGTGTAAATAACTAGTACATGACTCATTTATGAAAGGATTTTAAATATTTTGATCACTTTGGTTAACAGAGTGGACATATAACAGAGTGGACAAATAAGCCTTTAAAATATCTATATAATCACCAAAAAAAGTTAGAATCATAGAACAAGCATAAAGTGGAATAAACAGCCTAAAACTGTAAGTCTGTCTGCAATTTCAAGAAAAAATCTAATTTTTTCATCATGAAATCGGCTCTAATAGAATGGACATCCAACAGTTCAAATTAACTATCATAAGAAAAGAATTAGGCTCACCCTGGTTGTTGACTACATAATTCAATGTAGCAAAGTAATCACGGCAGTTATACTACCTATATTCTTAAAAAATATATATCAGATTGAATGCAATTGTTTATTTTATTTCCAAAAGGCATATAACAGAGTGAACAATTCGAAACATAGAAATCTATGGACATGGAAAAATAATAGTGTTTTTTGGGGAATTTAATTTTCATTTGCGTAATAATCTGCAGAAATGGTGTCAGAAGCATCTTTTGTGCAGTGCAGTGTAATTTATTTTGTTGTTACATTTCAGTTTAATTTTAAATCACATTTAAAATTCTAGCAATTTGAAGCTGGGACACGTCATTTTCTCCTTCTTCTGATAAAGATAATTTTTTGGATCATTTCTAAATGGATTATAACTAATCAATTGATACTTTATGGTACAAAATTAAATAGAGAACCAAAAAAAAATACACTTAATGGGTGGTAGTTATTAAAATTGATTTTAAAAAATTCTAAAGTCTCGGACATGATTTGTACCATTTTCGTAGGAATGACCCCCTTCTGCTCAATTATTTTTTCAAAAGCTTCTTGATTCAAATTTGGATTCAAAAGAGAGTGCGGTATATTTCTATCTTCTGTGCACTGTCAAAAATGAATATTGTTTTTGCAGTATAATACAGCTAATTTTATAGTAATAAACTGTAAAATCCCTAATTTTACAGTTTATTATCGTGCATTTTAAAGTTTTAAACTGGAACCTCTGCTGCCAGTATTATATTGTAAAACCAGCAGTTCATTTTTTGTAGTGTGCAGTTTATATAAAGTTAAATACGCTCTCTTAACATTACCGTTTTCCAGTTCATTATGCAACAGATTTTGAACTCTCTGCCGTATCCAGAAAGGTATAGTCATTACAAATGCCAACCACTCATTTAAGAAAAAAAAATTAAAGGCGAAAATTAGCGATGTTACACTAGGTGGCCAAAAGTATCCGGACACTTTCAAAAATTCACATTTTTACATATAGCTCGAGAAATAAGTGATCAATTGTTCCTTAACTTTAGTCATACAAAATATAGGCTTCACCGAACATTTCCAAGTTGAAATTAAATTACCCTTACATTAGGGGGACGACAAGAAGGGACATCGGAAGAAAAACGCTTTTTGACCATAACTCTTCGAAAATAGCTCGGAATAAGCTATAAATTTCAGTAATTAATTAGCATACTATGAATAATTACTGTACAAATTTTTATGAACGTACCACTCTTATTTCCGAAGATATGAAACATTTTTTAAAAAACTGCAGTTTTATTTGCAGGGTTTTTGCTCATAACACGCAGAGTTTTCGATCAAACCTTATCAAAACTTCAGGAAAGGTGACAAAATACAGGAGAAAGAACATACTAAAACGGTAAATAAAAATATTAAAAATCCGATGAAATATGAACGTTAAAAGGAAATAATTTTTCACGGCGCATGCGCGAACGACAGAAATTTATAACTACAAAAATATTGTAGCTTGGTTTATACTGCATCTTATAAAAAAAGTTCCAGTTGAATATCGTAACAAGAAGTTCTGTCAAGAACTAAACGAGCCTACTTTCCCGTACATCGAAATCGGCATTGTAGCATCTGATCAATATTCTCTTGATTATCTGAAACTGAAAATTATGTCAAACATACCTCTATAGTACTTAAAGCTGATTTCTAAAAGCAAAATATACCCCTCTCATCAGATGAAATAGACACGTAAAAATTAAATAAACGAGTCAATTAAGTTTTGTCGCACCTTTTAAAGAATGTAACTGTTATAGTTCTTCTGTAGAAAAATTCCACAATCGTTTTCAAAAGAAAGAAAAAATAAACAAATAAAATAAAAGTACAAAGAACTTCAAAACACATTTTATCAAAGAAAGAAAAAAAAAACTCGTTCGTTAATAAAATGTCTTGAATTTCATTTTTAATCCGTTGCCAGTTGTTAAATATAAATAAAGAATAAAATGCTCTCGTGAATGAAAAATTTTTTTTAACAAAAAAAAAAATATCGTCTGCCAAAAAAAAATCATAATAATAATAAATTAAACAAAACAAATAAATAAATAAACAAAAAATCGTCTGCCCAGTCAGTCATTTTTTTCTGAGCCTGCATTTCCGCCATGTCTGCGGAGTCGGAGTCGGAATCAGAGTCCTCACAGAAAAGTACCTCAGGAAAGAGTCCTTCAGGAAAGTACTTTACAATACATTATTTATCAAAACCATTTTCTTACAAAGTTAGTTTGAAGGAAATCCGCCTTGAAGTTCAGAATCAACATTCAATTTAAATTTCTCCGTAGGCGCTCATGTTAAAATTTTTTCTGAACGGTTCATCATTGAACGAAAAATTGTTCAAATTGAAAAGTGAAATATGGGAAGGAGCCTCTCCGAGATCTTTCGAACAAAAAAAAGTTTATTCAATTTCGACGGTTCACTTAAAAGTTATTAGGTTGGGAAAGGTTGTTTGAACGGTTCAATGTTGAACGAAAAAAATGTTCAAATTGAAAATTTAAATACGGTAATGAAACATCCTTGCCGAGATCTTTCGAACAAAAAAAAGTTTATTCAATTCCGACGGTTCACTTAAAAGTTATTAGGTAGGGAAAGGTTGTTTGAACGGTTCAATGTTGAACGAAAAAAATGTTCAAATTGAAAATTTAAATACGGGAATGAAGTATCCTTGAAAAGATCTTTCGAACAAAAAAAAATTTGTTCAAATCGGACTGTTCATTCAAAAGTTAGTATCGCGGGACCGGTTATTTGAACGGCTCAAAGTTGAACCAAAAATTGTTCAAATCAAAAAATCAAATATGGGAATGAGCTGTACTCGCCGAGATCTTTCCAACCAAAAAAAGTTTGTCCAAATCGGAATGTTCATTCAAAAGTTATTAGGGGGGACAGACAGACCGACAGACCGACCGACAGACACACTAATTCCCCATCTCAATACCCTACTTTCAAATTTTTAATTTTTCGATATTTATTTCATTTTTTTGTTTCTTTTTGACTTTTTTTTACTTGGCGATATTTTTTTTACTTGGCGATATTTTTGGACTTGGCGACATTTTTTAGATGCATTAAGCCAATTTTAATGCTTTTTTCGTTTCTTTTATTTTTAACGGGAAAGTAGGCTAAAAATTGAAAAAGATATCAGCGATCTAGTGAGCTGTAATTCATTCATTCGCAGGCAATACATAAATGGCGAGGGGTTGTCCACAAATAGTGTGGTGACAATCGAGTATTTTTTTCAATGTTAAATTGTATACAGTTTGAAAATTTATATTCTGCATAGAAGTCACATTTCGCCTTTTCGGCCAAAAAGACCTTTTACGTTGATATCCTAAAGTTATCCGGACACCCCTGAAACGTTGGTTTTGAACGATGACGAAACAACCTTTAATTTAAAATAGCTCTTTGTGGGCAGACCCTTACTGTTTATGTATTGTCTGCGAATATATGAAATTCATCTCACTAGATCGCTGATATATTTTTCAATTTTCATGATATTCAACTGGAACTTTTTTTATAGGATGCAGTATAAATCAGGGTACAATATTTTTGTAGTTATAAATTTCTGTCGTTCGCGCATGCGCCGTGAAAAATTATTTCCTTTTAACGTTCATATCTCATCGTATTTTTAATATTTTTATTTAATGTTTTAGTATGTTCTTTCTGTTGTATTTTGTCACCTTTCCTGAAGTTTTGATAAGGTTTGATCAAAAACTCTGCGTGTTCTGAGCGAAAACCCTTCAAATAAAATTGCCGTTTTTTAAAAAATGTTTCATATCTTCGGAAGTAAGAGTGGTACGTTCATAAAAATTTGTACAGTAATTATACATAGTATGCTAATTAATTACTGAAAGGGTAATTTAATTTCAACTTGGAAATGTTCGGTGAAGCCTATATTTTGTATGACTAAAGTTAAGGAACAATTGATCACTTATTTCTCGAGCTATATGTAAAAATGTGAATTTTTGAAAATGTCCGGATACTTTTGGCCACCTAGTGTATGAACAGCAGTTTATCTCTTGGATGTAGCACATTTACAAACACGAAAACAGTCAAACATTTTAAAAAACAACACCTAATTTATTATTATTTGGACATTTCTTTGTGACCAAAATTTTCACATTGAAAACATTTTAAACTTTTACTCTTATGCATGCAAATTTCAGAAGTATGATTTTTTAGATCTCTAGTGTAACAAATTTTATCTTTATAATTTTCATTACTTGCATTATTGGCATTATACCGTACTTTTTCATTGTTATATTTATATTTTATTTCATTTTTATTGTTAAAATTACTCTCAAAATTAGCCGGGCCATCATTCTATTAAAATTTATCATTAGGACACAATTTTTAGAAGTTATTTATAAAAGTTGTAGTAACACCCTCATACGTTAATGAAAATTATCAAATCCTACACTGTTAAAAATTTATGAAACTGTTATTGTAAACACTACTATAAAAATGTTGTGTTTACAATACGGAAATTTTTTACAGAAAATTTTACGAAGAAAAATAAACTATTATATAGCTCCAATCGTTACACCACGTGACTTACTGTGCGAAACACTTATCACTGTGTTTCTGCTCACTAGATGTGTTCCATTTGGTGTAGTGGATAGTAAAACCAGTATGTGAACATAGGGTTTCAGGATCGATCCTTGCTACTCGCATCTTTTTTTTTTTTATCTCGTTTTTTCTACCGTTAAATTTCACAGTAAAATTGGATTTTACGGTAAAAGTTACCGGTAACATAGATGCGAGTAACTTTTACTGTGAAATTTAAGAAACATTTTTGACAGTCTAGATAATTATTTTTAAAATATGTTCTTGACTCAAATTGGGATTCTTTGATGGCAGGAAAATATCGTGTTTCTCAAAGAACACGGTATTTTCCTACCTTCCGAGCACCTTATATAGCTTCAATACGACCTCTTAATATTTAATTTTCTATTTCATATTATAGCAAAATGCTCTCAATGGCTATTCATCTCTGGATTGAAATACATTGACAAAACAGAGAAACGGTTCAAAATTTTTTAAAAACAATATCTAATTTATTAACATGTGGGCATTCAGATTATTTTAACCAAAATGTTCACATTGAAAGCATTTTAAGCCTTTATCAATTGTCATGCAATATGCATGCAATATTTAGAAGTGCGATTTCTTACACAGTCACGGGTGCCACTTTAGTACTGTGAAGGCGGAATTTTATTTTAAAAAATGTAGATGAATCGATTTAAGTCTTTCAGGAAAAAGTTTTCCAAAAACTTTTCATTGAAGGGTGGACATCTGTCGTTCGATCTTTTAAGAGACGGAATGCCGTCTTCAGTACTGAAAAGTGGCATCCTTGCTCACAGTTATAACGATTTTTGTCTTCACAATCACAACTTTTTCTTGAAATGTTCATTAATTGCATTATATCTTGTATTTCTCAGTATTATAACCATTTTTAATTTTGCTTTTATTTTTAACCCTTTTATGTCCAAGTTTCTTTTAACAATTTTTTTCAATTTGTATCTGCTTAAAACTCTTACTTGGAATGTTTTAAATACATTTTAGGTGTCAAATAGATCACCGCTGCCATATTTATTAAGTTATTCAATGTCCTGTTTATGGGACACTGGGCATATATATGAGCAAATGAGCATGATTATACAAAAATGATATAATCATTTTTGCAATTTAACATTACGGAAGACTTCTGCGATCTATTTTAAGCAAATCATTTTGAAATAGTTTAATTTTATGAAAAATAAGTTCACAAAAACACCATCTTTCTGCGACTACCCATGCTGTGTCGTTGTTTGACTCATTTACCTAAAAATAACTGTCAATAAATAAACTATAATATCCAGCTAGCGGCTTCACATGGTTTCTCAAGAAGAAGGAATATTCTAGTTGTGAAAAACAGCTTTAGTAAAAGGATATACGTATTACAGGTCTTTGTCTGCAGTAACTAACAAGCGTCCCGTTTTTAGGCTACTGGGCACAAATGGGTTAAATTTAGCCTCTCCTCATTCATTTACCATTTATTATTAGAATTATAACCTTTAAATATTTTTGAAAAAGGTTATACCACTCACATACATCAATCAAAATTATAACTTTCAAGTTAATTATCTTTAAAAAAAAAAGTTTCAACTCTAATGATGATTCAAAAAAGAACACGATATTTTTCCTGCCTTCCTTGCAGCTTATATAACTTCAGCTACGCCCTCTTAATATTAAGTTTTCAAGTTCATTATATAACAGGTCTTGAATTCTCTGTCGGTAGCTGAAAGGGGATATTCATCATAATTCCTAACGGCTCTTTTTAGAAAGAAAAAAAAACTCAAAAGACGAAAACCTTCGATGCTCTCAATAGCATTTCATCTCTGGGAAGAAGCACATTGGCAAAACAGAAAAACAGTTCAAGGAATTGCATTTAGAAAAAAATAATAAAACCTTTTTCGTCATTTTTTCGGGCATTTTTGTATCAAGGCTAAAGCTCCGCCGTCGAGCAAGGTTAGCTGTGCCTTTATTTCTGACAACAACGGTGTTGGAGCTACGCCTTTGGGAATTTTTTTTTCCCACTGTGATTAATTGCCGGCTGGATTCGTTAATTTGATGCCTTTAATTAATTGCATTCCTCGATATTACGGCCAGAATATGATTCGGAGCCTTCATTTGTGTTTTTTCACGGATTAAATGCATAGTTTTAAAACTGTGGAATATTATTAAAAATGGAATTTAAATGATCCACTTTTAAGTTAACTAATAGGAAAAGGGAAGTATCTTTGGGAAAAATAAATGATTTGACGGCAAAACAAAGTTTTTAAAGTACTTTTCTAGGAGAAACTGCAACAAACGTTGTTTAATCCGTTATTATTATTGTTATTATTATTATTATTATTATTATTATTATTATTATTATTATTATTATTATTATTATTATTATTATTATTATTATTGTTGTTGTTGTTGTTGTTGTTGTTGTTGTTGTTAATATTATTATTATTATTATTATCATCATTGTTGTTATTATTATTATTATTATTATTATTATTATTTGACTCTGATCGACGTTTTATTTTATTTTAACCAACGATACCTTCCGCGTACCTGCCATTTCTAGCTTAACCGGATGAAGGGCATCATTGGCTGTTTTTAGGGAGGGTTTTAGGGGGGATAATGGAAGAGATAAAGATCGTATAAAAACTTCATTAAGGCTATGAACTACTATGGAAATAAAAAGAGAAATAGCCGTTATATATACCACGAATAATAATAATAATAAAAAAAATATATAAATATAAAATTCTTTAGGTTAGTATGAAATGTACTGCTGCGATAAAATGCCTGATGGCAGGCCTACCATAAACACCTACATTGACTAAATTATTACAAAAAGAAAGGCTTAATGAATTCTATTTGTAGAACAATTTGTTTCCATTTCTTCCACCGATCTTTACATGTTGAGGATGAGAAAAGAAGCCTAAAAATATTGCGCTTTTATAGATTTTTAAGAGGCTACTTTCTCACTTTTTCTACTAATTTAGATAAAATTCCCATAAAAACTGCAAGACATTGGGACAGATACACAGATATTCACCTTTAGGTTTTGATTAGCAGCTATTGATGAATTTAATTTGTTTCGGCTCTATTGACATTTGAAATGAGGAATGCTAAGTTACCAAAACAATTAACGAACTATTTTGGTAGGTAGGTATTAGTATAAAATGTTTTAAAACAGTTTAAAAGCTGAGAAAACTAGAACAATGCTGTAAGTATAAATTTTGTGCACCGTAAAACCCGTTAATAAATACATGGAAATTATGGAGAACTCTCTTTACATAAGTAATAACATAATAACTAAAGTGAAACATAAATTGTCAACAAATTACAGCAAGCAGCAGTTTCGAGGCTGTATAGGACAAGATTTCCCCACCTGTGAGCGTCGTAGTAGTTTTTCATACATTGATACCATAGCGGTTATTGCTTTGCGACCAGGTCCGCCATTTCGAACTTTTCCGGTGAGTATAGGAGGTCACCTCCATGTAAATTATACTAAAAAATAGCAAAAAAATACTCCAACACTGCAAAAAATGAATTGTTGTTTTTACAGTAAAATACTGGCAGCCAAAGTTGCAATTTAAAACTGTAAAATGCACAGTAATAAACTGCAAAACTAGCATCTTTTCAGTTTCTTATTGTAAAGTTAGGAATTATACCGTTTATTTCTGTAAAATTTAGCTGTATTATACTGTAAAAATAACAGTATAATACTGGCAGCAGAGATTCCAGTTTAAAACTGTAAAATGCACGGTAATAAACTGTAAAATTAGCATATTTACAGTTTATTACTGCAAAAGTAGCAATTTCACAGTTTAGTACTGTAAAATTGGAAATTTTACAGTTTATTACTGTAAAATTAGAATTTTTTACAGTTTATTACTACAAAATTAGCTGTATTATACTGTACAAATAACATTCTTTTTTTTTTCATGAATTATATGTAAATATATTGGTTTAACAAAGCCGGAGGGGGGGGGGCAATTTTTAACTTAGGGGACGCGTATGGGGGCACTGTTGTCTTTAAAGGGTTAAACTATAGTCTAATTTCCAACAATTTCAGCATATTTAATTACTTCAAGTTATTCCGACTCGATTTCCATTTTTAGACGAAAAAATTCGTCGGAAAACCCCAGAGAAATCAACTCAGTTCCGAGTTTCACCTCGTTAAGCCTCGTTAACTCCACTCTTGCATGTAAACTAAAGGTCACAGTCTGTTAGATTAGGTGTTTGTAATCACCCCAGCACCACGTTTGGGATAAGTGGAGAAAGTGGATACACGGACCCGAAGTCTAAACGCTCCATTTCGTTTGCGTGGAGCTATCGTTCAAAGCCTCAGGAGCGAAATACTTTGTACGTGAAATAATTGGACGTGAGAAGAAAGTAATTACAGGTGAATATACAGGGTGTCCACTCCAATCGTGGACCAATAGCTAATTTCTAAACCGTTAGAGATAAGCATATAGTTCATTTAGGAAAAAATCTCCAAATTATGAAAGGAATTTTGGGTCTATTCAATGTTTTTCAAAAAATCAAATTTTGAAAGAGTTACGAAATTTAAATTTTTATACAGCCCCCCAGTCCTATTAATCATATTTAGTAAAACATTCTTGACACAGTAACGTTTAAAACTAAAAAAAAATCACTCTTCTACCACAAAAATTGACCGAGTTATGACGTTTTGAAAAATCAAAATTTTGCATTATTTCATGACGTCATCGAGAGATCGCTAAAGGGACCGTATGCGAAATCATTCAAAATCTTGATTTTTCAAAACGTCATAACTCGGTCAATTTTTGTGGTAGAAGAGTGATTTTTTTTTAGTTTTAAACGTTACAATGTCAAGAATGTTTTACTAAATATGATTGATAGGACTGGGGGGCTGTATAAAAATTTAAATTTTGTAACTCTTTCAAAATTTGATTTTTTGAAAAACATTAAATAGACTCAAAATTACTTTCGTAATTTGGAGAATTTTTGCTTAATAAACTATATGCTTATCTCTAACGGTTTAGAAATTAGCTATTGGTCCACGATTGGAGTGGACACCCTGTATACGCAGTTGGGACAAAAAAAAAAGAATTTTCCGAGGAAATAATGAATTATTTTAAAAATATTTTTTAATTGAAAATCTTAGATGTTTCAACCTTCGATTACGCTGCGCAATGTGAACCTGAGCAATATGAAGTGTCCTTTAGGTTAAACAATGTGTTTTTTTTTAATCAAAAATGCAGGCCACTTTGGTCCTAGTATCCTGCTTTGGTCGAAGCTTTTTAAAATATGCAAAGCTGTCTGCTGACCTCCAGATAGCAGCTCTTAAATTAATTTTAACAGTTCGTTTGAGAGCAGCTCATACGCAGTGTTGTCAAAAAATAATTAAAAAAATATATATATATATGCTAACTCAGGATTAGCACAGTGAGCATTGTATCTTTTAAAATGTTTGGACCAACGAAGGACCCTAAGACCAAAAGAGTCCGCGCATTACGGTATATGTTTTGCTGAAAATTAGGGATGCACCGATAAGCAAATTTGCCGATTACAGATTACCGATTAATCGGCTGTTGATACTCGGCCGATTAATCGGTTGAGCCGATTAATGATAAGGACGATTGTTTTTTCTACTACCAATTTTACCATCATTGTTTTTTTTTCTCTTATACAATTCCAAGTTTAGAAATAGTAATATTTTTCTGAGAGATATTTTTCCATTTTCCTAGTTTTCACAAAATAATTTCAATATTTTATGTAATTTCTTAGAACAAATTTTCATATTCCTATCAATAATATTATTAGCATATTGTTTGTTATGTAACATAAAATAATACATGACATAAAAATTCAAAACAAACGGGAGGGGAAGGTCTGTGGTAAGCACTCTAATTTAGGAGTACTTTTAATTCATATTTTTTAATAATTAGTAGCAATTTAATTCACTACTTTTATTCTTTGAAAATTAGCGGTTATCTAAAAGCACTGTGCTAAGGAGAAAACTATCGCCACATGAAAAATGTTGCAACATTGTCCATGTATATTTATTTCAATGTAGGAGAATTAGTTTAAAAAAATTTTATATCAGCTGTGAGGATAATTATTACTGTTGATAACAGTCTTCATCATAGTTAGTATTCTTTAAAGAATAGTATTTGAAAAATATTTTTTGGCCGATTAATCGGCCCGATTTTGCCAATTATTAATAATCGGCAAAGTGGCCGATTAATCGGTACTGCCGATTAATATGTGCATCCCGACTGAAAATAACGAATCTGTAATTAGTTTATTACACTTTTTGGGCTAAATTTAACGAAGGTAAGACGTAAACTGTTGATTTGAAAAAGGAACACCCACCCTAAACTGTTGTTGCATTTCTCCATAATCTTAACTCTCGTTTTAACTCCTAATGATTTGAAGTTAGGACAAGTAATATCCTCCTTCTTGATCCAAAGCTAAATATTTTTAAAAACTTTATCAATTGCTTATGTACAAACACAATTAAATTTGATTGAACATACTTAAATGGCGAATCAATTTTAAAAATGATTTATTGGTAACCATTAACATTAATTTTTTTTAATGTAAATCCTGTCTATTATTACATTCCCTACTACTAAATTTAAGTCCTGTCTCCAATGTGTTTTGTACCTTCTTTTTTTTTTTTATAATGACCATTAGCATCGGCTACCAACAAACTCCAATCCTTAAAAATGTATATTCTATACATAATCCCCAAATCTAAACATAACTCAAAACGAAAGTGAAAAAGAAAAAAAAAACTTTTCAGCTTTCGCCGTGAAATCAGTCATGCGATATAATAACAGGAGTCCAGAGATTGTTAGACATAAAAAGCATTCCACAAAACCATTTGTTCTTTGTGAAACTTCTCAGTCTCTTATTTCCAAGCGGAAAAATAGCACGTTCTAAGAAAAAAATAAATCATATTTTTGTTGTGACAGGAGTTCAGTGAGCTTTTGCTGGAGCAGTAATTACCAGCAGATTATAGGTTTTATTGAAATAAATCACTGAGCTCAGTCAATATTATTTTTTAAGTCACATGTTTTTTTTTTTTTTTCTTAACACTAACTAATATTAGTCATCGTGATGCGGCCTTTCTTTCTTTTTTTTTCTTCCTCTTCTTTCTTCATTTTCACAAGTTATGAGAATTTTCATCATTTTTTTTTTGGTGTCTATGCTTCAAAATACAGTAAAACCTCCGTTATTTGAGTGATGTACTCAATGAAAGAAACCGTTTGTCTGAACTTTGAAATATATTTAATCCTTGTAAGCAATATTCAACAAAAAATGTGACAACTAGTGCAGTGCACAAATCGATTTTTTTTTTTTCGTTTAAATCCGCAGCAAAGTTGGCATTATTTGATTTCATCGTCCCAGCTCTAACAAAACTAAGTCACTTTATAAAGTAAAATTTATAGCGGTTAAACTTACGAGAAAAATGTTCTATTGAACCACCACCTTTGGAGCTATTAGTGCCAGAAACGACTCAGCGCCTGTTTAAATTGAAGTCCACCTTACGCTAAATTTTAGTTGGATCCTAAAATTGCTTCTTCACATATAAAAATGTGGACTAAAAAGAACAATGTTCTGTTAGATCATCTCTTTTCAGCCGATTCTTACCGAAATCAAATCAGCGCCTGTTTCGCTTGAAGTCCACTCGTATTCCAATATTTGCATGAATTTTCACAATAATTTATGAGTTATAAAAACCCCGCATAGCGAGAAAAACGCTCGATTTCGGCTGCCCCTTGAAGCAATTAGCCCAAAAAAAAAAATCTAATCAGCATCAATGCTCGTCAGGGACCATAAAAATACAAAACTTCTTTCGGTTCCTCCCACTATTTTTTTAGCAATAGCGAAGACAATTTTTTTCTGACTTGTAAGAGATTTCCCAAAAAGCTAAAAATGAATTCAACACCTCTCAACTTTTTAAGGACGAAGGCACATATTTGTCTTCTAAGTTTAAAATTTATTTTAAAAATTATCAATTATAAATAATGTATAAAATTTTTCCACATTATTGCGACATCAAAATCTTAATATTAGCAAATTGAAATGGATTTTTGTTCATAAAAACCACGTGTAATTTTATTTTGGAAACATTGCAAATAAAATGCATCGATGGAAAACATCGCATACTGTCATGCTTCGACTTTTGTACGAGATTAGTTTTTAATTAAAGAATAAGCGCGAGTAATATATCACTAAGTATCTAAACGTGCCTGCTGAGTTAAATAATACATTTACCAAATTTGTGAAAATTTTTCATTAGATTTGCATCACTATTCAGGGTTGCCAGACTTCCCGGATTTCAAGGGACAGTCCATTTGTTGAAATATTGTCCGGCGTCTTGGGCAACCTTGATACGAGACGGCTAAAGTCCCGTATTCTAATTAGCAGCAACATTTTACAGAACGAGACATCATTTTCGGAAAAAAAGTAAAACAAAAAATGTGACATGGAGAAAAAAGAAGATTGCATCAAAATGTTTCTCTGCTCTGAAGTTTAATGTTAGTATTACGTTCAATTATAGGAGAAATCATTGTGACGATCAAATTAACAGACGAATCATCATCATTGTAAAAATGGTATAGCTCCTTGTAAATTCTATTATGCCTTATTGAAAGCCCTTCTCAAATGTGTTCAGCTAATATAACTCACTAGATATTAATCTTTTGAAATTTGCTTTGCTCTTATGCTAAAAGATGTTACTTAATATTATTCCATTTATTAAATAAATATACATTTTTAAAATATGAAGATCAGCAATTTTTACCACGACCGAATGAAATATAAATTGCAACGAGCTTTGTGTCAACTTAAAGACACATCAAAACTCAAAAAAAAAAAAAAATATATATATTACATCAGTAAAATCAAGTAACAAAAGGGATTAAAAAGGATTTACCAACATTATATTAGAATAATTATGTTAAAATGCTGAAAAAACTGTACACAGTTTTCTACCCTAAGATATTGAATATTGATTTTTTGATTTGTTTTAGGTAAACTTCTTATAGTTAATTCAAACAGTAAGGTTTAATTTAAGTCAAAATTTTTGTTGATGAATCAGTGAAATTATTTTGCACGTATTCAAATTTCCCCATTGGTACGTCAAGCATTTTGAAAAAGTACAAACTAAACATTTGTCATCAGTCATTAGTAGAAACGACTAAAATATCTTCCGTGCCAAGACCGTTTTGTCATTTAGGGCATCAGGGCGGGTGGTCAATTGCCCCCCCCCCCCTCTGGTGATTTTGGGAAATTAATGTATTTACAAAAATGTTTTTGGAGATATAACTTACATTGAATATAAACCTTTTGCCCTCCTGGCAAAATTCGAAATCACGGGTCTGCGCGAGGAAAATATGAGTTAATAACAAGGAAAAACGAATTTTCATAATATTTAGTGTTAAATCTTTTTCCACTAATATTCATTAATATTCATGAAGTGTATATTTGTGAGAAAGGTTTGATTAGACTTCATTTCTTAACTCCCCCCCCCCCCATAAGCCTGTCCCCTATTCACAGTTCTTAAATCTGGCAACCCTGTCACGAATGAACCGTACAGACACATGTATCCCACCAATTTACACCAGCTCTAATGAATTAATTTTCACACAACTGGACAACGTGTTATTTACCTTGCCCTTTAGCAGTTTTATGTATGAGAAATGTTCATACTCTACAGCCAAGCCTATGGTCCTTAAAGTGTTAAAACCCAAATAGGTGTGAAAAATCAAAAGTTTTTTCGAATCCTATATATTTTTTCTTTTCATTTTAGACACAGCAGAAAGTAAAAAGAAGAAAAGAAAGGGTAAAGTTACTTTTCCTGTAGTATTTATCAACTCCGATTGCCAAACAAGCACTTCGCTTCTTGCAATGCAATTTCCTGTTCAGAAAACCCGATAGCCAATCGATGGCGCAAGAATACATTTAAAACCATAAATTGCACGCTGTGTTTTTATATCATGATTGCTTGTCTTATATAAGAGTTCTTTGTGAGGAACAACAATCGGAAACTGTAACCGCGTTTCCTCCGAAGACAAGGGTGTACGTGCTTAGCTTCGGTCATTCTCAAATCCAGAGAATCGTGAAAAACACTGCAATGCCAGTTCTCCAAAATTTAGGTTATTTTCTGAGAAAAACAGAAGAAAGAGTTTCACGGTGCATCACTCAGTATAATTCACAATCACTTTCAGCCGATGTTCTCGTTTGAAAACAAAAATGTCTGGAGGATAGTTGAATGGTGCCGTTGAAATACTTCTTGCACGAACGGATTTTATTATTATTTCCGTCCTAAGATTTTACTTGTTAGTACTCGTTATTTCAGACGGTTAAACCTAAGTCTTGTTATGGTATTAATGAAGCGTTGTTCTTTCGTGTTTTCAACCCAGTTTTCAGGCTCTTTCATTTCGTCTGATAAATCACCGACAAGCAAGAGTTCAGGGAAGAGAAATTATGGCTGACCCTTTAACCCTTTGAGGCTCATACAGTTTGTGTGAAAATGTGAATTGTTTTCAATAAAAGTTACAATATATTTCACACGATTTTTTTTTTATCTTTTTGCTAATACAGTAAAATACCGAGTGATTTCCAGTGCTTAAAATTTTGGGTTAAGATATAGCTTAAAATTTTCTCCCTTCTCAAAAAAAGAGGAAAAATTCCAAGTTTGCCAAATGGAGCTCCAAATTTTTCACCGAATGATAAAATACGGTTACGCATACATTTTTGGAAAGGAATACTTGGGCATTTAAAAATCACAATATTGCAAATATTTTCCGAATTTGCCGCACCGTCAGACAAAAGTTGCCAAATAAAGACATTTTTGGGAGAATCACAGTCACCTACTGTGTCCTTCCAGTGGGGAGTTCCTCAAAATATCAATAAAGCGAATACTAATCCCACGAAACATAGGTTTCAACGAAATATACGTTCAGTCCCGTTTTAACTGCCATTACATTGCTTGAATTCCAATACAACGAAATTCCCCTTTAGAACGAGCAAAATATGTGGTCTTTTGAAGTTTATTCTAACGGTATTTAACTGCATTATGATTCTAGGGTCTCAATAAAATGAGGAATGTAATTTAAAAAATATTTTTTAATGAAAGAGACGTGTACTTTTCTTCGTCCTTAAATGGTTAAGATTGCTTGAGTTTTAAGCAAAAATGTCTTAAAAGCTGTTCAAGGAAGAAATTTGTTTTCAGCGGAAATCAGTATCATAGCACATTGTCTACAACAGTGGTTCTCAACGGGGGCGATACCGCCCCCCCCCCCGGTGGGCGGCGAGAAGATGTTGAGGGGCGATGAACATATTTTGGGCGGCAGGAGGGTGGTGGGCATATTTTGGGGCGGTAAGGGGGCGGTAGGTATATTTTGAAATTGGCTTGAGAGGACATGTTTTGATCAGAGGCGGTAAAAAAATCTTTTCTCATAAATCGAGAAGGATAGCTTTGAAATTTATTTGCTGAGAATCCTGATAAATCCTGAGAATTATAGCTGCAGAACCCTGATCCTTCTTCTAACATCAGCAAAGATAGCCCTAAACTAGCAGATAGCACTTCCGTTTCAAAAAACTTTTTTTAGTTCAGTCGCCAGTTTCATAGCGTAATTATCTAAAATAGCCTACAATTATTTTATTGGTGTCCATTTGAAAATTGTTCGAATGAGGGTCCAAAAGTCCTCACCCCTCCCTGCTTACCTAAACTAGATAGCCAAAAAAAAAAAAGGGTTAAAATTGCGTTTTGAAAACTCCACTTTTAAAAAAGTTGCAGGATAAATATCCAGAACCACCTACATCTTTCTGTAACAACCACACATAACTTAAAATTTCGTTTTTAGACATTTCTGTCAAAAAGCTATAGAAACCTTCATTCTAAAAGACAGCCTAATGATTTTTTAAAAATGGTTACGGGAGGGAATCTCGAACTACCTGCCTGCTCTTTTTCCAATCAGAACCAAACAAAGCCTAAAATTGTGTTTTTGGGAAATCGGTTCCTAAACATTTTTAGAAGAGAGCCGCCATACATAACAACCTTTTTCTGTTGTTAGAGCACCACCCGAACAATACTAAAGAAAGCTAACAGCTGCGTTTTTCAGAGTGCACTGTAAAAAAATTGCCGGAAAACAATCCTGAGCCTTTACAATTTCAAAATCAACAAAAATAGCTTAAATATAGGCTTTAAAGACTTCAAAATGCCTTTGACTTCAATAGTAGCACTAGAACCTCTAACATCACTTAAATTAGTCTTAAAATAACTTCTATTTTGACAAATTTTAATGCAAGACCTATTTCTCTCTTGCTAATGTTACCAAAACATACCTAAAATTACTTCAATTTTAAATGCTTCACCCGGGGTTGAGTCTGAATCTGACTTTTAACATCACCAAACCTAAGATTAGAGGAACTGCGTTTTTAAAACAAGCTCTGTCTTTACTCTGATGTCGCCAAAGGCCTACTCCAATAGCGTTATTAGGACATGTAACTTTTAGCATCGTATCTAACCTTCAATGCAATAAATTACTCAAAAAGAGTTACTCTGTATTGAACTTATCTTGTAATTTGTAAATTTAACTTATCTCTTTTTCTCCTTCAATTTAAACTTGATTTATAACCTTTAAGGGTGGCAGGTACGGGCGATAGTTTTAGGTTTTAGTCCCGCCTGTTAAAAATCCTGCTTTGTTGTCCGACTTGCCCAATCGCTGTAAAACGCTATATTCATATGTAATAAATGAGGGATTCGAATTGCATAGTTGCAAGTAAATAAGAACAACACGGTGTGGGATCGGATTGTTTGGGGAACTATTTGAATGCAGTGTATTTTTTCAAAATATGTCGGTTTTCGAGTGAAAATGTTGAAAACAACGCATTTTTATTGCAAACCGTTTTGTTCTTATTTACGTTCAAAATGGGGTACTCATTTAATGGAAACATTCTAGGCACTTGGTTTTTTTACTCTACTGCCATTTTTCAACTATCTCTTCGGACAAAATTATAGAGGTAAACCGGTCAAGAAAACTGCTTTACCTCTTTCCCCTCTTCCAGTTTCACGCCCGTCCGCCAAGGGGGCTTTGGTAACATTTTCAGTCCTAAAGGGGGCGGTAACTGTAAAAAGGTTGAGAACCACTGGTCTACAAGAATAGGAAATTCTTTGGGATTTGATTTCTGTGAAAACAACACTGAATGTTGCCAACAATTATGTTTAAAAAATACAGTAATTAACGACACTTATTCTAAAGGTTAATACTTAAATATACATGAAATTATACATTTCGAGAATAACTAAACAAAAACGTAGTCAATCAATCAATAAAAAAATATTTTTGTATTGTAGCATATTTAAGGTTTGCTTAAACAAGTTACTGAGGAAACTATTTATAATGTTTAGTGCATAAAAAAATAATTTAGCCAAATCATTAAGCAGCAAAATCCAATTTTTACTTTCTTCTATATCTAATATATAGAAGAAAGTATTGGTTTCGTGAAAATTTTCGAATGTCGAATTTTGACGGATTTGCACGTTTTGAGGTGCGCTGAGTCCATTTCGACCATTTTTGGAAAATGTCTGTCTGTGTGTGTGTGTGTGTGTGTCTGTGTGTGAGTCTGTATGTGTGTGACCAGTTTTTGTGGCCGCGATAGAGCAAAAACTACTGCATGAAATCGAACAAAAATTTTTGCACATATGTACCACCATGTGAACTGGTGCACCTGACTTTGTTTAGCGAATTCCTCCAAGGGGGTGGAGCAATCGCACGTGTTCTGCGCGGGAGTGAGTGCTATATCTCAGGAAGTAACCGGCGGAATCAAACGAAAATTGGTCCATAGGTAGACCCTACTGAGTACAGGTGCTGATTCAATTTGTTTGTCAATATCTCCAAGGGGGGTGGAGCAATCGCACGTGTTCTGCGCGGGGGTGATTGCTATATCTCAGGAAGTAACCGGCGGAATCAAACGAAAATTGGTCCATAGGTAGACCCTATTGAGTACAGGTGCTGATTCAATTTGTGTGTCAATATCTCAAAGGGGGGTGGAGCAATCAAAAGTGCTTATTTTGTCATTGCACCTACTGTATCTCGGGAAATATTGCTGCGATTTGAATGAAATTTGGAATAACACTAACCCAATATGGAAGCAAGCATCGATTAAATTTTGGCGCCAATCGCCCCAGGGGGAGGGTGGGGTGATTTTTGCGCTTAGTCAACAATGCGAAAAATTAATTCATTAAAAAATCGCTTTCACGCTATTTAATTATCAAAACAGCTGAAAACTTTCAATGATTTGAAATTTTTAACTGTTGCCAATTTCTTTTTACTAACAAATAAAATGTTTGCAATTTATCTAAACAAGGCTTTTGCAATAATTTCCAATTTCGCTCATTGATTCTGCATTTGCAGGGTTATTACGATAATTGGGAAATTGGAGCTGTCTCCAATTACTCGGGCAAGTACGTATTTTATTTTGTAACCGGAATTCATAAGATAGATATAGAAGAAAGTTTCGTGACGGCCACGACAGCTAGTTTTTCTTCCTTTGTGAGTTTCAATGTGAAATATTTTTATACTTTTTGTTGTCCATTTCTTCATTTCTAGTCGATAGATATTTTAACTAAATTGCTCAAAAACAAGTCAACTTATCTTAAAACAAAACATCAGAAAATACGAATATTTTCCCGAAATCATTGTTCTGCATAAATTATTTCTAGAATCTTCGAAATGTGCTTGCCTTGAATTCCAGTCTGTCTGCACGCTAAGCTTCAGTTATGTAAGATTCTTTAGCGCATGGCAGACACTCATAGGGCAATCCTTGTATAATAGATAAACATCAAAGGCGTATCAGTTACGAAGTCAAACGAAATACAAATATGGCAATGGTTCTTTTCCAATGCTCCGAGCAAAACTAAGTCTTAAAAGAGCAAACACTATCAGCACTGAATAGAATGACTTACAAACAAACCACAGACTATTGCTATTGCAAAACTGCAGTGATATCTTTTGACTACTTGCTTTCAAGACATTTGAATTACGTCTTTTTTTAAAGTGAAATAAAGAATTACTTTGGGTTACTTAGTTATTTATTATATTTTAAACGAAACTGAAATTCGTCAACCAGAAACACTTCTGGACAAAAGTATAGCAGGTTTGAGAATTGTAACATTTTTTTTTTTTTTTCTAGCATGCGGCCTTTCCCCTCTCTCTCCAAAATTATTTTTTTTCGCATTCAACTGGCTTTTTTTATGTCAAAACAATAAATTAGCTCAAATATAGGATATGATTGAGTTATTGAATATAAATAATTATTTAATTCCATAAAAATGTATTACAAAAAAGTAATTTCCAGGTTATCAGAAAATGGAATTCATTTCGGTTCAATTGAAACAAATGAAATAAAAATACGATTTTAAATTATTCTTAGCAGAGAAAAAGAGTGCACATGAGCCGGAAAACATTTATGTTTTTGGATCACAACTTGTTTGATTCCAGTAGCGCATCTCTATGCATCAAATCTGCAAAATGTTACCAACACTTCTTTCGTTATTTTATGGTACAAAACTTCACTTACATTATTGTTCCATTAAACTGCTATTCTTCATTTACACTTAAAAAAATCAGTGTAAGTTAAAAAACACTATTTTAGTGGCTTATCTTGAAAATATTGATTGACTTTTCATACTTGCAATTATTTTGGCCAGTAGTGAATCTGCAAATTATGATTAGTGAAGTTTTTACGAAGACAGTTCTCGCATTTCATGACGAAGTTCACAGCAGGAAAATAATGAATCCTACCGATTTTCTCATTACTGCAGACATTTTCTTCAAGAAGATGGAACGACACCCTTGTTTGGAATTAAAGCCCAATTATAAATTTATAGCTTAAAATAAGTACCCCAAAAGCTGTTTTACGTCGGAGCTCAAACAACAACTGAATTAACACATAAAGAGATTAATTTAAAATATTTTAGTGAAAAACAACAACTGGTTGAGCCCCCCCCCCCCCCCCCTCCTCCGCATATTTTCTGAATATAAGATTTTCGATCGCTTTTGAACGAATCTTTCTCTTCATAGTTGCCTATCTCTTTAAATTTGTACGATGTTTATACAGTCTAACCTGTTTATCTCGAGCATGCCTATCTCAAAAACCTCTCTATGTCCAAATTTTACAATTTCCCTGCTTTTACAGCATAAATTTAACGTTTTTTCTCATGTTTATCTCCAATGGTTTTTCTCCAAAACCTTTATATCCCGAATTTCGACGACTCTCATTTTTAAATTTCATCTCCAGCAACCTTTATAAACGGTATAACTTGGAGACAAAAATCATCTTTTGCACATTCATTCAAAGATTATGTTCGTACTTAAAGGTATGCATTAACTTGCTATCGATATAATCATCACAATTAGTAAAACGTGGAATCACAACGTGTCGTACAGTAAAATATTCAACAATGTCAATGCAAAACAATCTCTTAAGTATTTGACTTTGTTCCAAATCCTTATTTTTGTAAATTTTATCCCAACCTCTGTAACTCGAAACCTCCGTATCTCGATTTTTTCTTCTGTCCCGTGAAATTCGAAACAGACAGGTTTGACTGTATGCATTATTGCTTCGACGATTTCAAACAAATAAACATTCAAAGTATCTTTGTCAACAATCTTCTTTATTGGCATGAAAAAAAAAAACCGATGCAATTCGTGTTGATAGTTGTTTCTTTAGTCAATTGGAAAAAAAAGTAAACAGGCATATTTTTATACAGCGTCTTTATCTGTCAAAGTTTATGCTTGTTTCTTCATAAGCGGATTAGTTTTGAAACAAGAATAAAAATCATCTGTTTTCGCGTTTGAAAAAAAATGAAGTTGTGTGTATGTTTCTCAATCTGTAGTAAAAATCATCGTATTCCTTGACCGATTGAACACACCAACCTTGAAAATCTTCTGAATGGAGTTGAACAAAATTCTTCAAGCATGGAAAAATAGGAAAGCAGGTGTATAAAACATAAAACGAAGATTATATCAAAGAAAAAAAATATTGTATCACAACAAAATATCTTTGCTTCAGATGCAGATAATGATGAGATTTAACATCTATTTTATGACTTATGAAGATTAAGGGATATATTGTTATTCGAGGCTGCTGTTTATTTCGAAATAGTGCAAAAAGGGATACATTTTTCATTTCAACTTTGATGGTGGATAGTTTTAGAAGCGTAGCTATCCAGTTTGCTTTAATCTCAATGCATTACATAGTTGCAATTTTCAAAGCTTTAAAATTTTTAATTTTCATGCAATGCTTTAAGACTGGAGTAATATAAAACAGGACTTTTTTCACATTCAGTGAAACCTAATTCCATGAAGACATAAATACTTGCTTTTATGTTTTTTTTTTATTTTATTTTTAGTTTACTATATACTGAAGCATGGAATGAAATTGGTATGCTTCAAACTGTCTACAGGCACAGTACAGAATCTGTACAATGTTTAGTCACGATATAAAATCAGGGTTCCGGAGTCGAAGGGAAATTGCCCGACTCTGACTACTGATATTGTAGAGATTTCAACATCTAATCCTTTACCCCAGATCAGTTTGATTCCGTCTCCTGGAATTGTAGAGCCTTGACTCCAACTCCTTTACCTCCAAAACACTTCGATTTCGACTCCAACGCTGACTCTGAAACCCTTGCATTGCGGACTCGAAGGAAAAATGACTGACTCCGACTCTTTAAAGCCTTCAACTTCAGGCTGCAACTCCGAATACTGAACCTCTAAAACCAGTCCGACTCCTCAGCGCTTTATAAAATTTACCCATTATTACGTATAGTGTAGCTGTAGAATCTGTACAGCATCTATACATAGTACAAAATCCCCGTGTGAGTCTGTACAAAATGCCTAGGTTTGAGTACCGGCTTCTCGCACAAAACATTCTATGGAGTGGCGGCGAAGTTTCATCCATCGTCAACATCGCGTTCAAGCAAAACTGCCAAGAAAACAATAAAATGGTATGCGAAAAATGCTAAGAAAAAGTTAATAGTTCCAGAAACGAATGTTCTTCAAAACAGGCTTCAAAACAATGTTCCATCCAAAGGGTTAATTAAATTAATTCGTTCTTTGATGCATGTGCAAATCTTTCAATTCTTCTATTTCCACAAACTGGGTAAATCTTTCTAAGCGGAGCAAATATCTCATCTTACTCTTATTATCTGCGAAGCGTAAGAATTTTGAGTAATTCCGACCTTGACATTTTTTGGTGAGAAACTGCTTTTGTAAAACTGTTATGCTTTCGTTATCTCCTTTTGTCTTGAGAAAATCCTCCCTGCACTGCAAAAAATGAAATGTTGTTTTTACAGTAAAATACTGGCAGTAGAGGTTGCAGTTTAAAACTATAAAAGCACAGTAATAAACTGTAAAACTAGCTATTTTACAGTTTATTACTCTAAAAGTATCAATTTTACAGATTATTAACATAAAATTATCTGTATTATACTGTAAAAGCAACGGTATAATACTTGCAGCAGAGGTTCCAGTTTAAAACTGTAAAATGCACAGTAATAAACTGTGAAACTAGCAATTTTACAGTTTATTACTATAAAATTAGCTGTATTATACTGCAAAAGCAACATTTTTTTTCACAGTGTGCTCTTATTCATTGCTATAATTCATCTTTCACAAAGTCGTCAAATGCCAGACTTATAACTTGCTTCGTAAACAAATCTTGGTGATTTTGAATAGGAAACAGAAGCATAATTTTATTTATTCATGAGAAATACATGGTGCATATCTACTTAAAAGGACATAAAATTTATGACGCCATAAACATCAGCAATAATTTCCATAACTACAGAAGCGAGTTGCTAAAAATTTGACAGTCAACTCTAGAACGCGCTAAAGTATGCCTTTTAACATAATTCAGCATTTGCAGTTGAAATATTTACCAATGCTTTTGCGCGTTACCAATGTTGCTTGGATCATGTATTTCCTTTAAAACTGAGTCGTAAAATATTATCTTGAATTCAAAATACAATTTTTACTGTGTTCAGTAGTTTGCTTATACACCTTGACTCTATTTATAGGTTACTTTGTTTCCTCCATACATTCATTATTTCGGACCACCTGGATTCCTTACTAGTCTGTATTAATGAAATTCTACTATACCTGTAATTTAGCTTCAACAGTAAACAGACTATGAAGCAGTTTAATGAAACCAAAGGATTTTGTTGGGGTACACGTAGTTAAGGATGCACAAAAAGGGGTATCTGGATCAGAAAAAGTTGAGTTCATCTGATCTAAAATGGGAATCACTCGAACAATGTAATGATGAAAAAAGTTAAAATAGGTAGCTATCCAAAGATCATTTCAAGACATACGGTTGGCGCAGAAATTATTTGTCCTTGTCCGCCCGTTATCGAGATACAAGGTTTTAAAATATGGCAAACATTTTTTTAAAGCCAGATTTAAAGCCTTTGCGGGACTTTGATCTCGCAATTTCACCATCTGCATATCCAGGATATCAATCTCCAAATCATATAAGGTATGTCTGCCACTACTCACCTAAACTCGCTAAATTTGGCCACTTTTCTTAATCTTAGCAGACTTTAAGACTTCATAAGGTCAAATTATTTACGCATTCAAAAACATATTTCACAGCATTCTTTCAATTGCTATTTATTGAGAAATGACAAATTGCTTTTTGTTTTTGGACCTCAAACGTCGTGCAGTCCCTCTTTCGAATTAGCAATCTGCTAATGTCTCCACCACCTCACCTTCTGCACGAGGGCCCATGCAGGACACAGTGATGAACGAGCACGCACATACACGATAGCCTACAAACACACACATACACATTTACAATTAACATTACAAAAAAACATAATTTGAATTCGCGATACGTCAGAATTCAAATTTTTTTTCAAAAAAAAATGTATATATATATATATATATATATATATATACTGTCGTCAACGCTTGATCGGGTAAAGGATAAACGAATACCCCGCTTATACAAATAAAATATCCTGGAATCGAATATTTCCTATGCCGTAGACCGCAATGTCGAAGATCCCCGCTTAAACAAACCTCGCTTAATCGAATAATATTTCTTGGAACCCACAGTATTAGTTTAAGTGGGGCCGACAGTATATATATATATATATATATATATATATATATATATATATATATATATATATATATATATATATATATATATATATATATATATATATATATATATATATTATTATTATTATTATTATTATTATTATTATTATTACTGCACTATCGTATGGTTTCCTGGTAAGGTACGAAAAAACCAATCAGCTGAGACGCAGTGGCAAATTCAACTTTTGCATTCGGCAGCACAGTGAGCTTCCACCAAAAGCAGCCGACAGTTTTCGAAAATTTTATTTCCGTTAAAGCAGGAAATTCTCCTCACACAATAAATGAAGTATACTTTGAAATGATAAAAATCATTCATGTTGTTTTTATGAGTTTTAAAACTAAATAGTAATTAAAAAATTCAACTAACCTTGTAAAAATCTTGGTTCACATATACTTCTTTTTCAATTTGAAAAGTTCAAGCTTGCTGAAATGCAAAGCTCGAACGGCAACGAGCACTACTTTTTATGAAAAACATTTATTATTGAAACTAAAAAGAGAGTAAAAAAACAAAACCACGCACACATATATTCGTTTTTGAAAGTTCGATGAAGTTCCAAAACACAAAAGGTAACAGCGTTTTCCCATATGCAAAACTACTGTTGCAAACAATATTGTCTTCGACCCGTCGGCCTCATATTGGCGCCATCGTAAGATAACAATATTTTTCTAACCGCAACCCCTTTTTTTGAAAAATGTGACGCACCGAATTGAAAAAAAAAATAAAAAAGAATGAACGAAACAGGAGAAAAAAATCTCAACCCCTCCCCATCCAACCCCCACGATCCGCCAAAACTGAGAGTTGCCAGTAAAAACAAAATTTCCGCGGGTCATCGCCGATGAGTCTTATTACATCTAAGGGAAGCTGTGAAAGAATCTGATTGGCTGAAATGGCTGACAAGCGAAAAAACTTGCGCGCGCACACACAAAACCGATGCGATATCTGTAGCGATGAGTG
Source organism: Uloborus plumipes (assembly GCA_038373865.1). Taxonomy (NCBI): domain Eukaryota; kingdom Metazoa; phylum Arthropoda; class Arachnida; order Araneae; family Uloboridae; genus Uloborus; species Uloborus plumipes. The sequence goes on from JAXGGA010008789.1 coordinate 44,214, forward strand.
AAGGTCACGCCTAATCGTTTACTCAACAGATGGCACCACTAAAATAAAATTATTTGGAATATTAAATGATCCGAAAAAATAATCTGAAAATAAAATTTTAAAAACTTTAATTCTTCCAGTGCAAAACGAGGTTTGCCTTCAGGTCATCGGCGAATCGTTCGATGACTTGAGGCCTCGCTACTGATATATATATATATATATATTATTACTGCACTATCGTATGGTTTCCTGGTAAGGTACGAAAAAACCAATCAGCTGAGACGCAGTGGCAAATTCAACTTTTGCATTCGGCAGCACAGTGAGCTTCCACCAAAAGCAGCCGACAGCAATGGAAAGGTTAAACTCGAGCTTTTCATTCAAACGCGTTGACAATCCCGACAGCAATGACTAACAACGTATCACTCGTTCATTAACAACTCTGAATCCAGCGATGCGGTTCTAATGGGGATCCTTTCGCAATTTTTCTATGTATCCGCTCACTCAAGCAATAACACAGTTAGGAATGTTACATAAGGTCTTGTTAGAGGTGTATTTTTCAGCTTTAGGTTAAAATACTTTTTTTTTCCTTTGAAAACCATTACGTTAAGTGAAACAGTCCTAATGCGTAAATTTTCAGTGGTTATATAATGATTGTTTATTTATTTCAACGATTCGGGCAATTTTTTTCCCTCGAAAGTATGTACCAGGAAGATCATTAGCCATGAAAGCTTCCGTTTTTGAAGAAAAAAAACTCAATAATATTTGTTTTACAGCTCGGAAACAAGACAGCTAAGAGTTATGGGGAAATTTTATTTTTGAGTTATGGTAACTTCCAAAATTTTATTACTGCGGTTGTTTGTTGAATTTATTTACTTTTGATGGCTTTTGAATTGCATTGTAATACTAAGGGAAAAAGATAAAAAGATGGAGTGTACAAGAGAAAAGAACAGGCTTTGTGATATGTGTGTTGTGTAGTTTCTTAAATGACTGCTGAGTCGGAGAGAAAATGACTTCGGCAATTTTAGAGATTTCGACTCCGTCTAAGAATTTTTCTTTTTCAAACCCAGTCCGACTCCGGCCGGCCACCTTGTCTAGTGGTCAGAAAAGTCTGACCACGGGGGAGGGGTCCCATAAATTTTGGTGTGTAAGGCGCGTTTTAATTTTGTCATTCTATAGAATTTGAAATTTCCTTCGGTGGGTTAAGAATTTCTCCTCTCCCAAAAGTGTTTAACTTCTGGGAGCCCCTCATTATTGCATCGCCTACGTGGAGTGTTCTTTTCGCCAAAAGTATGTATGTATACAGGGTGTCCACTCCAATCGTGGACTAATAGCTAATTTCTAAACCGTTAGAGATAAGAATATAGTTTATTTAGGAAAAAATCTCCAAATTACGAAAGGAATTTTGGGTCGATTCGATGTTTTTCAAAAAATCAAATTTTGAAAGAGTTACGAAATTTAAATTTTTATGCAGCCCCCCAGTCCTATCAATCACATTTAGTAAAACATTCTTGACACTGTAACGTTTAAAACTAAAAAAAAATCACTCTTCTACGACAAAAATTGACCGAGTTATGACGTTTTGAAAAATCAAGATTTTGAAGAATTTCGCATACGGTCCCTTAAGCGATCTCTCGATGACGTCATGAAACAATGCAAAATCGTGATTTTTCAAAACGTCATAACTTGATCAATTTTTATGGTAGAAGAGTGATTTTTTTTTAGTTTTAAACGTTACAGTGTCAAGAATGTTTTACTAAATGTGATTGATAGGACTGGGGGGCTGCATAAAAATTTAAATTTCGTAACTCTTTCAAAATTTGATTTTTTGAAAAACATCGAATCGACCCAAAATTCCTTTCGTAATTTGGAGATTTTTTCCTAAATAAACTATATTCTTATCTCTAACAGTTTAGAAATTAGCTATTGGTCCACGATTGGAGTGGACACCCTGTATATTTTTCATTTTTCCAAACAGCGATAAATACCCTTTATCCGGTTAAACCAGGAATATCATAAGATGCAGAGAATACCTTGGGTTCAATCAAAAATTACCTGCATATCTCAGAAGTTCATCAAGTTGGCCTTCGTAAATTAAATGGAATCTGAATGAGAAGACCAGATACAACAACATCACACAGTTAAGCTAACTAGACAACAATTTCCAAGTTCCCCGAAGCCAGACCAACACTCGAAATCGCTCCATTGCACAACCTGAAGGTCATCTAGTTGGCCAGTCAGCTTTGAATCTTCGAAAAACCGAATTTTGCTTTTTGATCTGAAGTGAATCCAGGGAAGAATAGCGATCGCGTGACGTCAGACACGTGCAGAGATTTCTTACGTCACCTGCGGTGGACCCCGCCTTACTGAGTGGACAGAGTGGATGGTAAAAAGTCAATCCGAAGAATGAGGATTTTCCTACTTCTGCTGGTTGCTTGGGAATTTCACTCACAGAGTGAGGCGATTGGAATGTATGGGGAAAGTTTCGACACAATTTTTCTCTTCCTAATAAGAAGGTGACAAGCATTTGTGGTTTTTTTTGGCGATTGTGAGACAGCATCATTGGCTTTTCGAAACGCTTGTAACTAAGTTTTTCATGTTAATTTGTGCGATTTAAATTCTCTTGTCCTTCAGAGAATTTGATTCTCAGTCAATTTGAGATTCAAGTGCGTTTTTACTGCTAATTCAAAACAGTTAGTTATGTATGTTTCGTGCTAATTCGTATAGATTGGAGCAGAGTGCGGTAAAACCACAAAAAATTGACACTTCACGAATAGTTCACACTTTAAAAAAAATATCTGAAAGAGAAGCATTGCAAATTTTAGCACGTTTTCATAATTCCGAATGAAAAGGTACAAAACAAAAAACTAAATGCTTTTTTAATCAAAATTATAAAATGATGATCAAAATTTTCAGTGCTAACCTTTCAACTGTTTGTGAAGTGTTAACTACTGGTAATTTTGTTTTCTTACGCTGTTCCGATGTATGAACTTCATTGTGAATTAACACAAAACATAAAGTTTTTTACGGTTTTGAATTAGCAATGTATTTAAGAATTTAAAAGTTCATTTATTGAGAATCAAATTCGGTGGGGGGCAAATGAACCAAATCTTAAAAATTTACTGTTCTAAACTTAGATACAGATGTTTCAAAAATTTAATGAAACTGTCTGCCGATCCCGGATTTAAAACTGAAACATTGGAAGTGTTTTAAACATTAGGAAATTTGTATAAAAAAATTGACAAATTTATACGTTTGCGGGCTGAAATGCATTTTCAATCAGAAATGATAAAATGCATTTTCATGTCAGATATTTATGTCTTCCCTACCAACTCTTTATCTACATGAACAAAGCATTTAAGTATGGTAATCCTCCATCGTAATACCATAGTACAGAGGAGTCGGTCACCATTTTAGCCGCAGATCAAAATCAACGAAAATGTTAGTCTTTAAAAGACAGCTTAACACCGTAAAAAATAAATTTTGTCTTTACAGTATAATACAGCTAATTTTATAGTAATTGCACAGTAGTGAACTAAAATTGCTAATTTTTACAGTTTAATACTGCGCATTTTAGTTTTAAACTGGAACCTCTGCTGCCAGTATTATGCTGCTGTTTTTACGAAATAATGCAGCTAATTTTATGGTAATAAACTGTAAAATTGCTAATTTTACAGAAATACAGTAATCAACTGTAAAATTGTTTACAGTTATTACTGGGCTTTTTACAGTTTATTACCGATATTTACAGTTTTAAACTGAAACCTCTGTTTTCAATATTATACTGTACAAACAACAGCTTATTTTTTACTGTAGAGTTGGTGGTATTTTTATGCATTCAAGCTTCTTTTTTTTCTCTAAAATTAAATTGCAATTTTTAGTTTTTAAAAATTGAAACTGACATTTTAAAACGTTGGTTTTTATTACTATGAAGCGTTATCCCCCCCCCCCTTTCTTTTGAATTTCTATGTGCTTTAGCTAGTTTCTTTGTGTTTCAGAAAGTTATAATTTTGCACAAGTTTCAGTCTATTTTTCCAGATTTTTTATTTACACAAAACAGACTAAAAGAAACCCGACATCGTAACTTTTAAAAATTATTGTACAATGGACAAAAGAATCATAAAACAATAAATTATCTGTGTCGCTTGTAATAAATAATACAAGTTACTATAAAAAAAATTGTGAAAAAAATATAATAATAAACGCAGTTGTTTTAAAACTGACAAATTGAAAATGGAAAACATGTTTCAAATGAATTTATTTAAAATCTTTGGTTGAAACAATCCTTGAGTAGGTCATGAGTTAAAAGTAGCGTTTAATACTAAGCTAAATAATGCTCCGAAAATTTTCAGAAATACGTTATTAAAAGCAAAAAATATCCTATCCAAAAGAACTTGCAGATTTCATGAACTTTATTCTTCAAGAGTGAAAAAAATCACCTTCTAAAAATATCCCGGTTCTATACCCGGAGGGGACACGCCGCCCATCTCGTACGCCGCAAATTCTTCAAGCAATGGCATTGGATCATATGATTCGCTGTCTACCAACCACAAAGAGAATAAAAGGAATGAACTAGAGCTATGGTATGGTGAATACAATAACCGATCTTGAAAGCTCAGAAATGCACCTTTCTTGTAATGTTCTCTTTTATAATATTTTCTTATTAATAGTCCTTTTCATAAATTTCGAATGATTTTAATTTTTTATATAATTTAAAATATACAAATAATAATCAGTTACAAATATTTTCTCGGTGCTTTAAAAGACCTAATTTTCATTTTAGATCATTTTTAAGAGGTATTTTTTTGAAATTTCGGCTGGCATTTGAAAGAATTTTTAAGTAATCCACATTTTATTTATAAAGTGGACCATTTATTTTAATTTTTACTTTTTTTTAAAAAAATCATAAATGCATAAGAACATACTTTGTACTAAATTGTAAAATGCAATTTTCATAATTTAAAATAAGAACTTAACACAAAATATTTTCCATAAAATATATCGAGCATCATTTTTCATTGTTAGATCATTTTTGATGACTTTTAAAGGTTTTCATTTTTTTTTTTTTTGCTTTCTTTCTTTTCTTTTCTTTTTTTTTTTTTTTTTGGTGAGAAAGAGAGTTAGTTGTAAAAAAATTGAGACGTCAAAACCCTATAATAACTAACTAGTAGTGTACAAAACATAAACAATGGTATTATTCTTGATTAAGATCATACTAATTTAAATGTCTTTAAGGTTTTTTTGCTTTTTGTCTGAAACACTTTATTTTTTAATAAACATTTTAATTGCATAAGTGCATATTTTGTACTAAACTTATATTTTAAACATACAAAGCAGGTAACTACTACAAGATATTTTCTCGAAAATTTTAAGGACGTTTTTTTTTTTTCATTTTTACATCATTTGTATTGACTTTAAAAGGTGTTCTATGCATTTTTATAAGCCTTTTCAAAGCATCTTATGTAATTTACATTTTATTAAACACATATATATTTTAATTATTAACTCCTACTTTATTTTTAATGACAATTTAAAGAGCATTATTTTGTATTTTTAGACCATTTGATAACTTTAGGGTTTATTTTCTGTGAATATTTTTAAAGAAATTTGAAGCCACTAACATTTTATTTATAACATCCACTATTACTATTTTAATCATCAATTTAGTTTTTAAGAAAATTAACAAATGCATGAGTACATACCTCGTACTAAATTAATGCAAATAAGTTTTATAAATCAAAATAAAAATCTGCTATAAAATATTTTCGCGAAAACTCAAAGAACCTTGATTTTCATTTTGCAATCCTTTTTCATAACTTAAGAGGTATTTTGCTTGAACCTTTTGAAAGATGTTTCAAGTTATTTACATCCTAGCCCTGTTAATTAGCAATGTATAAAATAAATTCTCAAAGTGCTAATAAAATTACACTTTTTGATAATCATTACGCTGCAAATTCCTCTAAGACTTTGTTGCTTTTTTCAAGTAAAATTTTTATAAACATGAGAACAAACATACTGCGTACTAAATTTAAAAACGTAATTATATCATTTAACAAAATGAAACTACATTACATATTTTTCTAAAATTTTCTCTAAAATAAAGCATTTTTTTCACTTTTAGATAATGGATTTAGATTTTTTTTAATTTTATTTTAATTTTTTGTGAATACTTTTGAATAATTTTTAAGTTAGTTATAAACCTCCAAGAATTGTTATTTCCTAATTTACAGATAACTTCTCAAAACATCAATAGAATTAAACATGATTAAGATCATTACTCTTTAAATCCTTTTAAGATTTTTTTAGCTCTTCTCTGAATAATCGTTTTATTTTGTAAGAAAAATTTTAATACATGGGAACATGCTTTGTAACATGAGCTTTTGAATTTAAAAAAGAAACGACAGTAAAATGTTTTCCGGAAATTGTAAAGAGCGTTACTTTTTCATTTTTAAATCATTTTTAATGACTTTGAGACGTCATTTTTTTTTTCTTTCTTTTTTTTTTTATGTGTCCATTTAAAAAAAAAAATTACATCCACTATCAACATCCTACCCCCTGCTAATTAGTAATGTACAAAATAATAAATATCTCTCAAAATGTAAATGAAATTAAACTTTATTAAGACCATTACTCCTTAAATGGCTTAAAATTTTATTGCTTTTTGTCTGATTGTCCCTTACAACGCAATAGAGTGCACAACTCTTCGACAATAAATCGTAAATAATAGATCTTTGAGGAAAGTTTTAAATTCATCGCGTTTCAACCTTGAATCTCCGAACAAAAGACATCATTATCGTAAATACAATTAGCGCAAAATGTTTTATGCAACGACCATTCCTCCGCAGCTTTCTCCTTTAAAACACTTTGGAAACCTATTTATAGCGGTAAATGCTAAAAGAATGCAATAAAAATTGGTTCAAGAGTTGTTAGCTTGTACTACATGGAACTGAATTGACAATGGCTTTATATTTTAATGAAATGGAATGCAAACAGTACTGCTTTTTTTCCTAACAATATGGGCGTACCCTGCAAAAAAAAATTGTTTTTACAGTATACTATAGCTAATTTTATACACTGTAAAAAATGAATGTTGTTTTTACAATATAATACAGCAAATTTTATATTAATAAACTGTAAAAATTGCTAATTTTACAAGTAATAAACTAAAATTGCTACTTTTACCGTACTAAACTATAAAATTGCTAATTTAACAGTTCATTCCCGTGTATTTTACAGTTTTATTTGAAATCTATGTTGCCAGTATTATTCTGTAGTTTTTACAGTATAATACAGCTAAATTTTACGGCAATTAACTGTAAAATTTCTAAATTTACAGAACGAAACTGTAAAATTCTAAGTTTTACAGTTTATTACTGTGCATTTTACAGTTTTAAATTGGAACCTTGGCTGCCAGCATTATACTGTTGTTTTTACAGTATAGTACATGTAATTTTATAGTAATAAACTGTAAAATTACTAATTTTATAGTAATAAAATATAAAATTGCTAATTTTACAGTAATAAACTGTAAAATAGCTAGTTTTACAGTTTATTACTTTGCATTTGACAGTTTTAAACTGAAATCTCTTCTTTCAGTATTATACTGTAAAAACAAGTTGATTTTTTGCAGCGGAAATATCAAATCAGAATTTTACTCTTGAAAAGCTAGGAAAAGTCAGGGGAATTTTTCACTATTTCAGGGACCTTTTTTTCGTGAGGAAAAGATAGATGTTTTTCTGTTTAAAGATAAAACACTGCTCAGTTTCTTTGAATCATTATTTTATTTTATTTATTTATTTATTTTGAACTGGAGTGTGACATTTTTAAGATAAGTAAACGGTATAAACTGCCTGTTCATAAAGGAAATTTTTATATCAGAAAAAGGTCTTAGCAGTTTGATACTAAAACTATTTTCATTCTTTACTCTTCCTTTTTTTTTTTCTTTATTTCTCTATACCCTCTTCCCTTAAATTATTTGGTGTGCTTGTTTACACACATATTTTTTTATAATGCATGTGTCAAAGATACATATCAGTTCTTTTCTTTCTTTCTTTTTTTTTTTTTTGGTGACTGTTAGATTTAAATACTATAAGTATGGAAAAACGAAATTTGAAAAGTGAAGTACAAAAATGTGAATGTTAAATTTGAGAGAAACTTTTAAAAAATGTTAAAAAGTTAGTCTAAACTAGATGTTCCCAAACCTAACAGTTTTCTATGAGCCCCTAGACGATTTTCTATTTTACGTGATCCCCCCCCCCCTCTAGTTATAAAATAAGGCTTTGTAATATTTATATTCGAGCTTTCAAAACCAGAATGAATCAGATGGTAAAGCTTTGTCCAAGGTTTAAATTTCTCTGGCTAAAAGGGTCGAATTACTCTTATTACATTTTCTTTAAATTTGAGTAAAAGAAATAATTTTTTAAAACTTTTGTATGCACGCTTAAAGAAATCATTAATTTATTTCAAAAATTAATAATATTTCTTAAAAATTCAAAAAAGTTTTAAAATTTTATTTTTTTCAAAACACATTTTTTTTAATTTGCTTAAACGAAATAATTTTTGAAACTTTTGTCTGCACACTTGTTTAGCAATCAATAATATATATTCCCAAAGATTAATAATGTTTCTTAAAACGTCAAAAAAGTTTTGAAATTTTATTTATTTATTTATTTTTCAAAATACATTTCTTTCAAATTTGAGTGAAAGAAAGTTTTTTGAAAATTTTGTCTGCACACTTATTCAGCAATCGATAATTTATTTCCAAAAATTAATGATATTTCTTAAAAAGTCAAAACAAGTTCTGAAATTTTATTTTTTTCAACATCTTAACACTTGTTTTTTTTTTTTTTTGTAATTTGAAACTGTTTTTTGATGAATGGTCAAAAGAATTACTCTACAAATGGGCATTTATTTGTTTATATATTTGGCAGAAAATATTCTGTAGTCAACCACGTTAAAAATTGATTAAATTCGTTCATACATATTGCTGAAAACACAGAATCTCCTCGGTCGTCATTACAGGCATCCTGTCGTGAACGAAATTGCACAACATGACACCAATGAATATTGAGTGCAGCAAAAATATCTTCCGAACCAGAAGATTTCTGTCCGGCAAAAGAAAGAAAACAGAAAATTTTCGTTTTATCATCCTTAAGACAAAATTGTTTTTGACGAAAGTCTTTTCTCCGTTATTTTAAATCATGTATTCTTGCAACAGAATGTATGCAAGGCGATCGGCCCTCGCTTGAGGGACACTTTACCGGTAGTTTTTCAATTTTGAAGTTCTGAAACTACAATTTTATTCGAGTTTTAATGAAGCTGGGGGAAAAAGTTTCGGTGCTCTGTCCCGGAGATGTTTCGGAATTGTTTGTGGATCAATATTTGTAAACCAAAATAAATCGTCAATTCCTTGGAAAATTTCTGGATTCACCCTTGTCCTACATAAAAAAGTATTACGTAATTACATGCATAAAAATTGTGTTTAGTGCATCTAACATTCATAAAATGCCTAAAATTTAACTCTAACTTTGAAATGAATCCAAGTTCGTAGACTTTCATTTGCATCTTATGCACTGCAAAAAATGAACTGTTGTTTTTACAGTATAATACTGGCAGAGCCAAGGCTCCAATTTAAAACTGTAAAATGCACAGTAATAAGCTGTAAAAATTAGTAATTTTACAGTACATTACTGTACAATTATAAATTTTACAGTACATTACTGTAAAATTAGCAGTTTTACAGTTCAGTACGGTAAAATTAACACTTTGACAGTTTATTACTGTAAAATTAGCAATTTTTACAGTTTATTACTATCAAACTAGCTGTATTATACTGTAAAAACAACATTCCTTTTTTACAGTGTGTATTTCCTATTTTTTTCTATCAAACATTACGGACCAGCATGGACTCCTGGAAGCCCATGTGGTTCACTCTGGAAACCACAGATTCCTTTTTTTTTTTTTTTTTTGGATGTGCATCAACAGTTCGATGTCTCAATATCTCATATTGTAGTTGTGGAGAAGTCAGAGAAACTGAAGACTTATCTGAAATAGACACCCTGTCAAATTGAGTTAATATTTAGCAAATTTCATGTTTATCCTGCTTAACTGCAATGACTTAATTTTCTTTGCAAGCTTCAATCATCAGCAAATATGTTTTCGGTTAAACTCAGCTGGAGATTGGTTTTAAGACGAGGAAGAAGAACCGAGTTTTTAAAACAGAATCAGAAGGGACGGAATTACCATTCATAAAACTATACTTATAAACTTCGCTGAAAAGTTAAACTAATTTTAATATATAAACAGCATCAGCAATACTTTAAAACACAAGATTTCGTGTTTGCAGACTGTTAAGAAAAAACTATAATTTGCATAACAGTAATATGTCATCAGCATCAGCAATGCACTGTATTCAAATTTTACTGTAATTTAAACAGCAATTTTAAAAAGTCTAGATGAGCTAAGTTCTTTAACGTTATTTATTTGCACGTATATTATATTTTATATATCATTTCGGGAAATTTCAAAAAATATGCTTTAAAACAGTATTAGTATGCTCAAATAACAATTTCTTTTAGTTTTTTGGCGAAATTTGCAGTTAATTATATGCATAATTTTTCTTAGTTTTTTCTGTGTAAAGGTCGCTGTTTTCGACTCCCCCCCCTCATGTTTTTTTA
>JAXGGA010008790.1:0-54862 GCA_038373865.1 Uloborus plumipes
AAAAAATATCGCCAAGTCCAAAAAATATCGCCAAGCCCAAAAAATATCGCCAAGTCCAAAAAATATCGCCAAGTCCAAAAAATATCGCCAAGCCCAAAAAATATCGCCAAGTCCAAAAAATATCGCCAAGCCCAAAAAATATCGCCAAGTCCAAAAAATATCGCAAAGTTAAAAAAATAAAAAGGTAAAATGAATATCGAAAAATTAAAAATTTGAAAGTAGGGTATTGAGATGGGGAATTTGTGTGTCGGTCTGTCGGTCGGTCTGTCTGTCCCCCCCTAATAACTTTTGAATGAATATTCCGATTTGGACAAACTTTTTTTTGTTGGAAAGATCTCGGCGAGTACAGCTCATTCCCATATTTGATTTTTCGATTTGAACAATTTTTAGTTCAACTTTGAGCCGTTCAAACAACCTGTCCCGCGATGCTAACTTTTGAGTGAACAGTCCGATTGGAACAAACTTTTTTTTGTTCGAAAGATCTTTTCAAGGATACTTCATTCCTGTATCTACATTTTCGATTTGAACAATTTTTTGTTCAACATTGAACCGTTCAAGCAACCTTTCCCCCCTAATAACTTTTGAATGAACATTCCGATTTGAACAAACTTTTTTTTGTTGGATAGATCTCAGCGATTACAACTCATTCCCATATTTGATTTTTCGAGTTGAACAATTTTGGTTCAACATTGAACCGTTCAAGCAACCTTTCCCCCCTAATAACTTTTGAATGAACATTCCGATTTGAACAAACTTTTTTTTGTTGGAAAGATTTCGGTGAGTACAACTCATTCCCATATTTGATTTTTCGATTTGAACAATTTTTGGTTCAACTTTGAACCGTTCAAACAACCTGTCCCGCGATGCTAACTTTTGAGTGAACAGTCCGATTTCAACAAACTTTTTTTTGTTCGAAAGATCTTATCATGGATACTTCATTCCCGTATTTACATTTCCGAATTGAACAATTTTTCGTTCAACATTGAACCGCTCAAGCAAGCTGTCACCCCTAATAATTTTTGAGTGAACAGTCCGATTTAAATAAACTTTTTTTTTTGTTCGAAGGATCTCAGCAAGGATACTTCATTACAGTATTTAAATTTTCAATTTGAACATTTTTTCGTTCAACATTGAACCGTTCAAGCAACCTTTCCCCACCTAATAACTTCTGAGTGAACCATCCGAATGGAATAAACTTTTTTTTGTTTGAAAGATCTCGGAGAGGTTCATTCCCTTATTTCGCTTTTTGGTTTGAATCATTTTTCGTTCAATATTGAACCGTTCAGAAAAAAATTTAACATTAGCGCCTACGGGGAATTTAAGTTGAATGTTGATCCTGGAACTTAAAGTCGGATTTCCTTCAAACTAACTTTGTAAAAAAAAATGGTTTTGATAAATAATGTTTGTAAAGTACTTTTCTGAATAATCTTCTGTGAGGACTCTGATTCCGACTCCGACTCCACAAACATGGCGGAACTGCAGGCTCAGAAAAAAATGACTGACTGTGCAGACGATTTTTTGTTTATTTATTCATTTGTGTTATTGTATTTATTACTTTTTTTTTTTTTGGCAGACGATTTTTTTTGTAACAAAAGTGTTTCATTCACGAGGGCATTTTATTCTTTATTTATATTTAACAACTGGCAACGGTTTAAAAGTGAAAATCGAGACATTTTATCGACGGACGAGTTTTTTTTCCTTTCTTTGATAAAATGTGTTTTGATGTACTTTGTACTTTTAATTTTTTTTTTTTTTTTGAAAACGATTGAGGAATTTTTCTGCGGAAGAACTGTAACAGTTACATTCTTTAAAAGGTGCGACAAAACTTCATTTATTCATTTATTTACTTTTTATGTCTCTATTTCATCTGATGAGAGGGGTATATTTTGCTTTTAGAAATCAGCTTTAAGTGCTAAAAAGGTATGTTTGACATAATGTTTAGTCTCAGATGATCAGGAGAATAATGATCAGATGCTAGAATGCCGATGTCGATGTACGGGAAAGTAGGCTCGTTTAGTTCTTGACAGAACTTCTTGTTTTTTTTTCTTTTGTAACTTGCTTGGCGACATCTGAATCTCTAATTTTGTGTTCAATATCCAGTGTTTTTGGTATGGATATTTGAATAACCAAAACATGTTTGTTGGACAAGGGTCTTAATTATTTAATACCTTTGTCCACAAATATTTACTTTTAAAGGTAACATAAAAATAGCTAATAGCATTATGTGGCCATGAGTAATTTTTATTATTATTATTTTTTCCCTTTTCCCTTTTTTAGCCTACTTTCCCGTTAAAAATAAAAGAAAGACGAAAAAAGTATTAAAAGTAGCTTAATGCATCTAAAAATATCGCCAAGTCCAAAAAATATCGCCAAGTTAAAAAAAATATCGCCAAGTCCGAAAAATATCGCCAAGTTAAAAAAATAAAAAGGTAAAATGAATATCGAAAAATTAAAAATTTGAAAGTAGGGTATTGAGATGGGGAATTTGTGCGTCGGTCGGTCGGTCGGTCGGTCGGTCGGTCGGTCGGTCTGTCGGTCGGTCTGTCTGTCCCCCCCTAATAACTTTTGAATGAACATTCCGATTTGGACAAACTTTTTTTTGTTGGAAAGATCTCGGCGAGTACAGCTCATTCCCATATTTGATTTTTTGATTTGAACAATTTTTGGTTCAACTGTGAGCCGTTCAAAAAACCGGTTTTGAATGAACAGTCCGATTTGAACAAACTTTTTTTTGTTGGAAAGAACTTTTCAAGGGTACTTCATTCCCGTATTTACATTTCCAATTTGAACAATTTTTCGTTCAACATTGAACCGCTCAATCAAGCTGTCACCCCTAATAACTTTTGAATGAACAGTCCGATTTAAACAAACTTTTTTTTTGTTTGAAGCATCTCGGCAAGGATACTTTATTACCGTATTCAAATTTTCAATTTGAACACTTTTGGTTCAACATTGAACCTTTTAAGCAACCTTTCTCCACCTAATAACTTTTGAGTGAACCGTCCGAATGGAATAATTTTTTTTTTGTTCGAAAGATCTCATCGAGTGCAGCTCATTCCCATATTTGATTTTTCGATTTGAACAATTTTTGGTTCAACTTTGAACCGTTCAAACAACCTATCCCGCGATGCTAACTTTTGAGTGAACAATCCGATTTGAACAAACTTTTTTTTGTTCGAAAGATCTTTTCAAGGATACTTCATTCCCGTATCTACATTTTCGATTTGAACAATTTTTCGTTCAACATTGAACCGTTCAAACAAGCTGTCACCCCTAATAACTTTTGAATGAACAGTTCGATTTAAACAAACTTATTTTTGTTCGAAGCATCTCGGCAAGGATACTTTATTACCGTATTTAAATTTTCAATTTGAACATTTTTGGTTCAACATTGAACCGTTCAGGCAACCTTTCCACACCTAATAACTTTTGAGTGAACCGTCCGAATTGAATAAACTTTTTTTTTTGTTCGAAAGATCTCGGCAAGTACAGCTCATTCCCATATTTGATTTTTCGATTTGAACAATTTTTGGTTCAACTTTGAACCGTTCAAACAACCTATCCCGCGATGCTAACTTTTGAGTGAACAATCCGATTTGAACAAACTTTTTTTCGTTCGAAATATCTCATCAAGAATACTTCATTCCCGTATCTACATTTCCGATTTGAACAATTTTTCGTTCAACATTGAACCTTTTAAGCAAGCTTTCCCCACCTAATAACTTTTGAGTGAACCGTCCGAATGGAATAAACTTTTTTTTGTTTGAAAGATCTCGGAGAGACTTTCCCATACATTCCCATATTTCACTTTTTGATTCAAACCATTTTTCGTTCAATAATGAACCGTTCAGAAAAAAAAAATTACATTAGCGTCTACGGGGAATTTAAGTTGAATGTTGATCCTGAACTTAAAGTCGGATTTCCTTCAAACTAACTTTGTAAGAAAATGGTTTTGATGAATTATGTTTGAAAAGTACTTTTCTAAGTAATCTTCTGTGAGGACTCTGATTCCGACTCTGACTCCGCGGACATGGCGGAAATGCAGGCTCAGAAAAAAAATGACTGAACGTGCAGACGATTTTTTGTTTATTTATTCATTTGTTTTATTTTATTTATTATTATTATTTTTTTTTTTTGCAGACGATTTTTTTTTTTTGGCACAAAAATTTTTCCTTCACGAGAACATTTTATTCTTTATTTATATTTAACAACTGGCAACGGATTAAAAGTGAAATTCCGGACATTTTATTAACGGACGATTTTTTTTTCTTTTTCTTTTTTTCCTTTCTTTGATAAAATGTGTTTTGATGATCTTTGTACTTTTATTTATTTTTTTTTAATTATTATTTTTTTTTTTTTTTTTTTTTTTTTTTTGAAAACGATGGAGGATTTTTTCTACGGAGGAACTGTAACAGTTACACTCTTTAAAAGGTGTGACAAAACTTTATTTATTCGTTCATTACTTTTTACGTGTCTATTTCATCTGATGAGAGGGGCATATTTTGCTTTTCGAAATCAGCTCTAAGTGCTGAAAAGGTATGTTTGACATAATTTTCAGTCTCAGATAATCAAGAGAATAATGATCAGATGCGAGAATGCCGATGTCGATGTACGGGAAAGTAGGCTCGTTTAGTTCTTGACAGAACTTCTTGTTTTATTATTAAGAGAATGAATACTCGCACTCCAAAACAGAAACATTAAAAATCATGAAATAACTCCTTTTTTCATCCTCCACCTTATCTTTTTCTTCTGAAATTCCATCTAAATCCATCATGCAGCCCCATCACTACCTTTTAAACAATTACCATTCGAGTTGAGAGGTCATGGCAATGAAGCCACGGCACGCCACGCCGCGAAAGAGCGCGAAAAATGAGCGCCGCTGCCGATGACGTGCCGAAATATTAATGACGCCGACGCACTTGGTCGGGGAACCCTCTGTTTTATTGAAAGTTAAAGACTCCTTCCCTCCAAATGACATCGCTGCACGCTTAATTGGAAGTCTGTTATGGCAAAGTGGCGAAATCAATTAGTGTCTCATTTCAATCAATGATCTGGGCTAACAAATGATGGCCACCACTCTGCCGCGATTTGCAATTTCGAAGCTTTTATTGATTCTGAATGTTGCCTGTGTGACTTGTTCGCCTCTGCGTTCTCATTAGACAGAGGTAAACAGAGATTTGAGTCGATCTCTAATACAGTCATGACATGAAATTAATGATCGTCCCCTCGCGCCTTCCAGGTAAAGTGTGGTGTTAGTAACGGTGTGGAAATTCGGTGTTTGAAATTTTCTGGAAGTTCAAACAAAAGTGTTTAATGATACTATACTGCCATGGAAAGGTAAAGAGCAGAAGATGTACTGCTTTTTTTTTTTTTTTGCAGTTTTTGTAATTTGTTGAACTTAAGCTTTATTGTGGGAGTTTACTTATTTGGTATCCTCTAAAAATAAAGCACGAAAGCAGCGTCCATTTCCCTATTGTGTATCCCTTTGCGATCCTCTTTTTTCGTTGATGTCCCTCTTTGTTGCGACATGAAAAATCCACCACTGACTACCAAATCTAATATTGCAAAGAATAAAATTTAAACTGTAAATTTATTTTTAAAAAAATACGAATGAATACATTATAATTTTTTTTACACTGATAAATAATTATGTTCTTGAGTAATAATGTGCATTCATCAACAATACCTTTAAAATTCCAAAACAGTGTTTTTCTTCACATAAATTCTTAATTTTTACATTTCTCAGCCGTTTATAGAAGATTAATTTGCTTCCTTATCAATGAACTTTTGCTCAGAAAAGTTAAACGTCAATAATCCTCTTGCCCTGCCAGAAAATACAATATACTCCGAAAACTACAACTCAGAAAACTAAAATACCTTCAAGTTTGTTTTACGCATGTTGTACTTACATTCAGGTTAAAAACATGCAACAGTTTGAATAGGCAATCGTAAATCACGCATCAGACCCAATCATCTGCAACACAAACATTACGCAATTATAGTTGCGGCAGCAAAAAGAACAGCGAACAAAACAACTAAATTCGAATCCGAAGCGAAACTATTTCTCCTTTTCAATGTTTGCGAGATTCAAAAATTTTTCTCACGCATATTCTACCCAGCTCGAATATAATAACATCACAAATAATAAATAAATAAATAAGGTGTTGAAATGCTTGTTAATGTGGCTTTGAATTCGCCTCACTGTTAAACCATGCTATTACACTCAATAAAACATAGTATCAATCAATTCCCAAAAGCACTATCCAAGCTTTTTCCTGATTTGTTTTTTGTTTCTAGAACGTGTGTGGTAATATTTTTCAAAAGGATTATCAGTTTGTTGAAGTAATCTCGTTTTATTTAAAATTATTACTTTGCTTTTTTAGTTAACCAATTTATTATTGGTGTTATCTGGATAACGAATAAATGATGTTGTTTTGAATATGATTGAAAATTTCAGGTGAATGTCTTAGCTTAAAATTTTTCTGAAGTTCAGGTTAAGAAATATCTTTTAATGTTTCGTTCACGCTTCAGTTTTAAATTTGGATTTAAAAATTCTTATGGCTAATGAAAATGAAGCAGAAAATACAAATGTTTTTCATGAGTCTCAACTAAAAAGGGTCGCTTTAGCAGTTGCCTCTTCTTATGCTTATTTCAGAAAACGAATTTAATGAAAACAAAACTGCCCATTAGAAATTACTTTAAAGCTCACCTTTCGTGTGAATCCTGTCAGCTAATTGTTGTTAAAATCCTGATAATTTGGAAATTTGCTTTTACAGGGCATACTTTCGCAGTGCGAATCTATTCGAATAAGAGAAAATACGACGGGGGGGGGGGGGGCAACCGTTAAAATATTTCGGGAGAGAAAATGTGGAGAAATAAAAATACAGTTACATTTAATTATATTTGTTATTTATATGAAGAAATATTTTTAATTTCTCTCTAATGTTTTAAATTTGTTGTACATAGTTTACTTTTTTTCGATGGGAGAAAATTGCTAAGTTTTTGTATGATGTTACTTTTTTTGTATTTTATGAACAACTTCGTGTAAGTAACCTAATCATGGAATCGATCTTAAAAACTGCCTTCTAAATGTTTGATGAAATTGCCTTTACAATCCACGAATATTTTCACTTCATAACTGCTCTTTCATTATATCATACTGACTTAAAATCAGTATTAAGTATCATACTTTAATGAGACTCTTTTGTCTTTCCAGAAACCACGGATAACGGCATGCCTAGACGGTTGCGCACAGCCTATACAAACACACAGCTTCTGGAGTTGGAGAAGGAATTCCATTTCAACAAGTACCTCTGTCGTCCGAGAAGGATCGAGATCGCAGCATCCCTCGACCTCACCGAACGCCAGGTCAAAGTGTGGTTCCAGAACAGGCGGATGAAGCACAAGCGACAGACCTTAGTTTCCAAGGGAGACGACGACAAGGACAGTGCCGACCGGAACCTCGACAGTGGCAGTGATATCGCTACAGGTGGCGACAGCAACGAACCTGATTTGGACAGTGACCACGGAATGCCTTCTCGAACGCCTGAGCATTCCAATGCATCGAAAGACCTGCTGACTTTGGACAGTGATGCCGGCGAATCGTGTTGCGTACCGTCCCCAGCAAAGTCAGACGCTGTGGTTCAGGATACTGATCCGACGTCGACGACGTCTCTAAAATCACCGTCAGTGGTCGTGACTGTTACCTCTTGTCCAACAATGGTGTCACCTTCAACTCTTTCCTTGGAGCGGCGGCCAACTCCCAACAAGCAGTGTGATGTCAATAGTTTACCAGTTGAAGAAAATCATCTGCCCGTGAATTCCATAAATATATCCATGAATCATAATACCATTTGTGATAGCATTTCAGCACAGACACCTGCATCCAGATCATTGTGTAATTACAATCCAAGCTCTGAACCTCCTGTGGTGAAAATACCTATTCAACGAACAGAAGCGAGAGTACCTACGATCCCAGTTGCTGGTACCACAACTTCTCCTGCCCTCCATAGTAAAAGTCCCACTATACCTTATTCAACCCTACCTCCAGACAACTGTGGAAATGGTCCCTTACCTTCTTCACCTAATCATCAAAGACCACGCGTGTACCCGGGACCATATCCTCCAGAACCAGGAATTGGTGCATATACTCCTACCGGCCAAGTAGCAACGTCACCAGCAACTGGTCCAACGTACTGTTATAGAACACCACCGCCTAATCAACATTCACAGCCTATACACAACCAACCGGTAGACAACCCCAACTACAACAGTCACGTTCAGCCACGATCGTATAAAGCACCCCACCAGAACAACATGCCTTACTACCCCACGACAGGACAAACGAATACACAACAAAATCCAAGTACCCATCATCTTCCGAACTCATGTCATCCACATCAGACTGACGTATATAACGTCCAACAACGAAATACGCAATTACCCGAACAGCCAATGATGTCTCAGCATCAACATTATCACCGAAACTCAACCCATCAGCAGCAACAACAACATCAAAGTAATTACGGCTTCTCAACAGAACAAAGTAACACTTCTTATCCAATAAACGATTATAACCACTCACGAGGATACGAAAATTACCACCACCCTCAACAAGAAATGAGTATGAATAGCGATTACATGACTTCTGTTCCTTCTACCAACCAAGTAAGCAATAATGTCGGGAATAATGGCTACTGTTATCCATCATATCGTTCGGAAGGATATAATGACACTAATACCATGATTTCTCACTCAAACGACATGCATGGCATGTTCTATGACATGAATAGTGCAAATACTGAAGAGTCTAATCCCTCTTATCTCTCTTCTCAACCAAAAACAAACTTATCGCAAGATTCCGGCTACTACGAACTCCAAAATTCGGTTCAAGAAGGTGCTGTCATTCCAGAGTTCGTAGAAACGCAAGAACGGTTCAATAGCCAAACGGACGACTTCAACTACAGTTGTTTCAACGAGTCGGATTGTTATTCATCGAATAATACCTGTGGGACGAATGATTTTAATTTCTTAAATATTGCAAATGATTACTGCAGTCCGGAGTATTATCAATTAAGCTGATAAGTCATTGAATATATTTAATTATACTTAGGTGATTCCGTAATGCTTTTTTGTTATTCTCAGTGGTTGCTTTCATCTTTTCAATTATAAATTTTTGCCTCATACATAATTTGCTAAATTTTGACCATCTATTTTGGAGGTTCATTCAACCACGATGTGCTATTCCAAATATTATTTCTCCAAATTTCTTAATTTCATAAATAATTCAATAATTTCTTAAAAAATTCTCCAAATTTCTTAAAAGTCCAAAATTGTAACTTCAATTCTATGAGTTACATGTTATGCTTTAACAGTCTTTCTTAATGGTCTTCGTTTCTTGTATTAGAATTCTGTTCATAGAAAAATGTTTTTCACGAAATTACAATTCTTATGTTACTATTTATGCTGGTAACCTATCTAATTATCCCCATAAAAAAGACATTCTATTTAAAAAGTTCATAACACACTTTTTTTTTTTATGGTATTTTAAATTAAAATAATGAATATTTATCCATCATGATCATTTATCCATTTTAGAGCTGGAACAATAAGTGAGTTTTAAGAATTATGCGTATATTGAATTGAGTTGTTGCAATTAGCAAAATTTTAGTCTTGATTTACATATTTTACCACTGAGCTACACTAATAACTCGAATGTTATTTACCATAGAATTTCCATAACAGTGTGCAGTCCGCCTTTTCCAAGTCATTTTTCTTTTTTTTTTGAACTCGCTAGGAAAACACAGTTCTCACCCCAATAAAATTGATAAAATAGAATTTTCGGGGAAAATGGTCACTTAATTATAGTTAAAGCTATGCTGCATGTGATTTTTTTAACCGGTGAAAGCAACAGTGAGTCAAAATTTTTGAGGAAGGACATTTTAGTGGATTTAAATAAGACTATTTTCTATTTTATCAAAGATGTTCCAAGTAATAAATAATTTGACACAAAAATTTTGTGGGAAGTTTATTTATACATTTGAGATTTATTTTGAACAGCCATTTTGTAACCCTTTTTTGCTTTGCATTTTTTTATCAGTTTTTCATAAATTTAAAAACATAGCAATTAAGTATTTGCTCGCTATCTAAATTGCTTCAAACTGTCTTTTTTTTAATGAATAAATTTTAACAGTAAATAATGAATAATAAGATGTTTTATTTAAAACAAAATCCATTTGTTGATGATTTTATCCATGTTCTTAATTTTGTAAACATAATTTACACATGCGAGTGGACGAAATACCGTTGTGTAACTAAGGCTTCAGGGTTTCTTGAAATCCCGTCACACGTGCTTACACTTAAAAAAAGCTGTGTAGTACTATTAGAAAATCTCTAGCGCAAATTAGATTTCCATAAAAGTTTTTACGCTAAAAAGTAACTGCAGCATTACTAGAAAATCTCCAAAAACCAGTCCTCCATAAAGGTTTTACACTAAAACATAACTACAGTACCACTAGAAAATCACTAGTAAACTGGACTTTCCTAAAGTTTTCTAACAACGGTACCACTTATTCGTTTAGTAACGCTGTGAATTTTACCTAACAAATAGCTGTACAATGTAATAACTGTAGAAATGAATGTTGTTTTGACAGTATAATACAGCTAATTTTATAGTAATAAACTAAAAATTGTTAATTTTACATTAATAAACTGTAAAATTGCTAACTTTACAGCACTAAACTATAAAATTGCCAATTTTACAATAATAAACTGCAAAACTGCTGATTTTACAGTTTATTACGTTTTACAGTTTTAAACTGGAACCTCTGCTGCCAGTATTATACTGTTGTTTTTACAGTATAATACAGCTAAATTTTACGCAATAAACTGCAAAATTGCTTACTTTACAGTAAGAAACTGTAAAATTGCCAGCTTAACAGTTTATTACTGCGCATTTTACAGTTTTAAATTGGAGCCACGGTTGCCAGAATTATACTGTATAAACAGCTCATTTTTTCAGTGTACCATTACTGGAAAAGATTATGAAATCTGTTTTCTAGAAGTTCTCTAGCAGAACTGTAGTTTTTTTTTTTTTTTTCTACAGTGCAGTAGGGATACGGCTTTCTCTTAACCCGTTACCGCCCAGTGATCTAGATCACCTCTTTTCAGACTCCTCACTGAAAACTATACCTTTTGATCATTCCTTATTCTTATTGGCTGGTTTCCTACTGAACCAATTTCCAATACGAAGCCAGCCAATAAGAATAAGAAACGATAAAAAGGTACGTTTTCAGTAAGGAGTCTGAAAAAATGTGATCTATAAATAAATCACTGGGCGGTAACGGGTTAAGAAGGATCTGTATTGTTACTGGAAAAGTTTATGGAATCCCAATTTCCTGGAGATTTTCTGGTAGAACTGCTACTTTTTTTTCTTACAGCGTACTATGAGTTACAAATCTGTGCTTTACAAACGTTGTTCACTATTGCAACTATAATTAATACATTTTTGAGTAACCTATTGTTTAACTTCAATTTCTTTTAAAAAATCACTGAATAAGATTAAGAAAAAAGCGTTACGAAATCAAATTTTTAAAGCAGTGACTTGCATTTAAAAAACATTGTACAAAAGAAGAAAAGTGGAGAAACAGTTATAGAGAGCAGAATTTGGATATTTATTGTACTGTTTATTTTCAGGTTTTTTAGCCGACCATTGTATATTAAAAACCTATGTAGTTTGTAAATAACTGTTGGACTTTGTACAGGAAATTTAACATGAAGCAGCATATTGTAAGGCTGCTTTTTGTTGTAATTGTGCAAAATATGTAAAGATAAAAAATGTTTGTGACATCAAAAATCATTTTGTCATTACTTCTTCTTCTGGAGACCTTGAAAACACAACACTCAGTATATTAGAGAACACAATACTTATTGAGAAAATTCGAATATTTTAATTAAATGATCAGAAATTGTAGGGGATATAAGCAGCTAACTTATATTTTACCATGAAATAGATATTATTATTACAGGTACGAACATTTTAAAATACTAAAGTGCTAGTATGATATTCCCATCGAAATTTGTTCCTGTATTGCAGTTGATTATTCTCTTAGTTGAAATTAATAAGCAATGATTTTCTCTAAAATGTTCGTAATTGATAAAGCAGTTTTTTTTTTTTTACTTTGAATAAACGCAAATTAAAGTGCCCTTTGCTATAAAAATATGAGTAACATTTCCGGGCAAAAATAAGACTTTTATTAAAATAAAAATATAAATGTAATAAAAATATAAATCATATGAATCATCAGTTGTTAATCAATAGTTTATGGTTTTACAAAAAAAAGATACAACAGCTGTCAAAACTTAATTAACTACTAATAACAATAATAGTAATGATCAAGAAAAAAAAATGTGTTTAGAAGCAAGATATTTAAAAATATAATCTTAAATATTTTTGAGTATAGTTCGTTGCCTTTTTAAGTTCAAACCTGATTTTAAATGAATAGTATTTTGTTGCGGTTTTATCCGCAACAAAATACTATTCTTTTCTTTTTTTTTTTCCTGTTTAATTTTTCTTTTGTTTCAGTCACTTTTTCTAGATTTTTAAACCGTAACACGTTTTGTAAAGTACATTTTATTTCTTTCGCTCAAAACTTGCGTAGGCTGCGTAGGACACTCGTTTTTTTTCTAATAGGACAAATGAAAACATCTGAGATTGGTTTCTGAAACTAAGTTCTGTTATTTTTATTAATTACAAAATGGCTTCAAGCATGAAGTTCAAGCAGTCTTTGTAATTAAGAAACGTATGATGAACTTTTAATGAAAATATGCAGTTCAAATCGTTGCTCTCCTCCCAACTTATAAAAGCTTACTTTTTATGAAATTTACCTATCACGTGTGGGACACGCTTTTATACATCAGCTTTACAGTTCTTGATTATGCCAATATTTCCTTCGAACCTGTTGTTGCAAATTTACTAAATATATGCTTTGTTTTCCTGCTAATTACTTTTAGTGACAGTTCAAAAAGAAACAAGTAGTGGGTCATTCCACTGAAAACCAGACATTTTGTCCCTCAGCTTACATTTCTATATTTCGCATGAAAAATAAGATTTCTTCTTCTTCTTCTTTTAAATCCCCGGGATCTAGATCAAGTCCAACAAATCTTTCACCTTCAAAAAGTCAATCACAAGACCTGGTCTATCCCTTAAGTCTAAAAAAAAAATAAGATTTGAGAAATGTTATTAATAATTTTTTTTCCTGAGACACCACGCACACTCACACACACACATGCATGTGATCTCTTGGTCAAAAAGATTTTGCTTATCACAAATTTCGAAATTAAAAAAAGTATTGCTGCTGTTATAACTGTAACCGAGCAACTAACTTTTGACTGTGACTTTAACTATGTTTATCCGAGACATGCACGTTCTACATTAACAAGCGCATGCTCAAGTTGACAGACATGTCTTGGATAAACATAGTTAGTTACAGTCAGAAGTTAGTTGTTCGGTTACAGTTATAACTACCACAATACACTGAAGTGACAAAAGTCATGGGATACCTCTTAATATCGTGTCGGCCCTCCTTTTGCCCGGCGAAGTGCAACAACTCGACGTGGCATGGACTCAACAAGTCGTTGGAAGTCTTCTGCAGGAATATTGAGCCATGCTGTCTCGATAGACGTCCATAATTGTGAAAGCGTTGATGGGGCAGGATTTTGGGCACGAACAGACCTCTCGATGGTGTCCCATAAATGCTCAATGGGATTCATGTCGGGCGATCTAGGTGGCCAAATCATTCGTTGGAATTGTCCAGAATTTTCTTCAAACCAATTGCGAACAGTTGTGGCCCGGTGACATGGCGCATTGTCATCCATAAAAATCCCATCGTTGTTTGGGTACATGAAGTCCATGAATGGCTGCAAGTGATCTCCAAGTAGCTGCACATAAGCATTTCCAGTCAATGTTCGGTCCAGTCGCACTAGAGGACCAAGTCCATGCCATGAAAAAACAGCCCACACCATTACGGAGCCACCACCAGCTTGAACAGTGCCTTGCTGACAGTTTGGGTCCATGGCTTCGTGGGGTCTGCGCCACACTCGAACCCTACCATCGGCTCTTACCAGCTGAAATCGTGACTCATCGGACCAGGCCACGGTTTTCCATTCATCTAGGGACCAACCGATATGCTCACGTGCCCACGAGAGTCGCTGCAAGCGATGTCGTTCTGTCAGTAAAGGCACTCGAGTCGGTCTTCTGCTGGAATAGCCCAAGAAATCCAAATTTCTCCGCACAGTTCTAGCAGACACGTCCATTGTACGTCCCACATTGATTTCTACGGTGATTTGACGCAGTGTTGCTTGTCTGTTAGAATTTACGACTCTTTGCAGACGTCGCCGGTCTCGATCTTTAAGTGCAGGCGGTCGACCACTGCGCTGTCCATGGTGGGATGTTATGCCTGAAATTTCATACTCTCGGCACACTCTTGACACAGTGGATCTGGGAATGTTGAATTCTCTAACGATTTCCGAAATGGCATGACCCATGCGTCTAGCTCCAACTAACATTCCGCGTTCAAAGTCTGTTAATTCACGTCGTGCGGTCATCATCACGTTAAAACCTCTTCACATGAATAACTTGAACAGAAATGAAAGCTCTGTAAAAGCACTGCGCATTTATACCTGTTCTATGCGATGCTACTGCCATCTGAAAATTTGCATATTGCTATCCCATGACTTTTGTCACTTCAGTGTATGTTTGTTAAGGACAAAATATGGTACGTTTCGTGGACTTTTTTATGGAATAACCCATTATCACACGTAGCTCAACTAAGGAAAAGAAAGGTAGCTATTTTTCATCAAATTTCAGTAAAACAAACGTAAATAAAAATGAACCGCAGTGACCGAAATTCATGCAGTGAGTTTTCTATTTTGACGAATCCTTAAATGGGGCACATGACGGGGCGATTAATATTCCACTTTTACACAGACACAGTGGCGTATTCAGGGAGTGGGCTGATAGGTCTGCAGCCCTCCGAAATTAAAAAAAAAATTCTTTTTATTCTTCGAAATTGCGAGATGAAAAAATTTTTCTGTAGAGAAAATTTAATTATACGACGAAATTCAAAGAAAGAAAAAAAAAAAGTAAATTCTTGCTTTATTTCATTTTTTGACGTGTCCATTTTACTGTTTGTCACGTTTATGACTATCTCAAATTAATTTTTGTTCATTTTTATTGCAAATTTGTTTCAGAAATATCGATTAATACTTGTTCATTCATCTCATTCTGCTCAACGCATTTCAACGCATGCAACTGAAACATAACATTAGGAACAATAGTAAAATCGATCGCAAAATTAATGCTATTCAAGCACAAATTTACTAAAGTATTGCATGCACTTGTTAGTGAACACCTACTTTAACGAGGAGAACTTTCAAATTTTAATTTAACATTTTCTGTTTTTATCAAAATGCTTAACCTCTCTGCCACAACATTAATCATAATGATAAAAAAATTTTAATTATGTATTTTTGTCATCTTAAATTAGCATTGATATCTGGAACTCAAAAAATTTACTTTTCTTAGCTACATTTCATGAGGTGCCCTGCCCTCTCTCTAAGTCTCGGCGCAGCCCTCCCCTCTCCCCCTGAAATGATTTGTCTGCGTACACCACTGCACAGACATATCATTCTTTCTATGTCACTTGTTTAATTAATCAACTCCTTTTTTCATTCTAGTACTCTGACATTGTTTCTATTTTAATTTTAATAAAACACAAATAAATCTTATGTATAATGAGGAAGAGGGAAGTTTATTTATTTGTTTATTTTTTGCATATTCAAGTCACTTTTGAAGGAATTTAATTATGCTTGAAAATTCTTAAACAAAATTTTGCTATTAAAGTGACATATGACTTACATTTTGTCCAACAAATTCGTCACTTAATCGCAGACTCGTTAATTAAAGCGATGTAGATCATAAGAGGAAAATTGCCTATTCCACTTCCAGTATAAATCTTTTTTCTTTTGCAATTTGTCTGGTTTGTCAGTTATTTCTTTCGCTAGTGTGACAATGTTCCCTTGCATATGCACATTGCATAATAACCGTACCTCAGAACCAGAAGGACGTAAGTCCAAAAATGGCGATTTTCACTTTATTACTGCATTGTATGTAGAATGTTATTCCGCATCGACCCATGAGAACGTCATTCCATAAAAGAAATTCCTTTACAATTATTTATCAGCATTAAAAGAGCGCGACTCCCATCCTTTGCATGCATCCGACAATCGTTTTCGCCCTCGACTCAAAATTTACAAAAATGGAGTTACGCTAGTCTGGTTCTGAGGTACAGATATTACAGTACCATAAAAATTAAATTTAATGTTTTTGCCCTATTTTATTTGTTCGTAAAGTTTTGAAGGAATTCACTGAGCACAGCAGCTTATATAAACCCAAAATCTGCAATAGTTTTCATTATTAGTACAATACAGCAATGGGCAAAAGTATATTCTCAAAATTTGATTATTATTACTATTGTTATTATTTTATTCATTTCTATATTTATTCAGTCTTTTTCATACTTGCAATAGTGGGACTGAATTTGCAGTAGAGTACATTAATCATGAAATGAATAAATGAACTTCCATCAGTAAATCAGCAATTAATTCTTAAATAAATTCAAAAAAATTCTTTGCATCACGTGTGCGCCCTCTGCTTTCATACATTCCTCGCACGGTGTATATGCACAATTCGTTTTACACCACATAAAGATAGAAAAAGACACAGAGAGGGAAACGCACTGCCTCTGAAGGTGGATTTTCCAGTGCAAGCGCCCATCGCACACCGTAATTACGGTCCTCGGGGCGGGGGGTTACAGTTTCCTACTGTAAAATCAAGAATTTTAGTTCATTGCTGTAAGTACTGTAAGTGATGCTTTAAAATTTAGCAGTATTATACTGTAAAAAAAAAAAAATTCTGGCAGCAGAGGTTTCCGTTTAAAACTGCAGTAAGATGTATGGTAATAAACTGCAAAATTAGCAATTTTACTTTTTCATTTGTTACTGTACAATTCATACTGTAAAAGTAACAATTTTGCAGTTTATTACAATAAAATTAGCTGTATTATACTGTAAAAACAACATTCATTTTTTACTGTGTATATGCGATGCTTTACTATATGCAATTATAAAAAATAAATATAAAAAAATGAATATTAATTGTAATAAATATAAAAAATATAATATAAAAAAGAAAAAAAGAAAATAAAATAAATTAAAAATATTCTTTGGATAACGTGTGCGCATTCTGCTTCATATATATTTCTCTCACGGTGTACATGCACAATTCTTTTTACACTACATAAAGATAGAAAAAGACATGCACTCCCTCTGAAGGTGGATTTTCCAGTGCAAGCGCCCATCGTACACCGTAATTACGGTCCTCGTGTCCTGCCTGGCTCAGCCATTTTCCAAGAAAAATGTCTCTAACCAGCTGACGCCCGTGGAGGATAGGGCGGCGCAGGGGAGGAAAAACTGGGGAAAGTTGGGCCAACGTTGTCATTGGTTCAAGAATTGTTTTTTCTTTACTTTTTTACCTTGTGTTTAGTTTCGTTTTTTCTTTTTCTGTTTCAGCACTTTTTTTTCTTCTTTCTTTTCTTTATTATTATTCCTTTCCTTTTCGAAGCATATCGATCTGGAAATAAGAAGGAGGTTGTAGGTGGTATGAGAGGGGACGGGGAAAGGGGGAATGCAAAAATGCATAATGTCGAACGCGGGAATAACGGGGCGACAGTTTTGGATGGATTTCGCTCTGTGCCTCGCTAAGAATAAAATGTTTCCGACGCTTAGGCATATCGCGTTTTCTCTCTTTTTTTTTCGTTTTCTTATCATACCGCCAGAAAATATTTTAATATTTATTCAAGAGTTTTTTCTCCTTTGCGTAACAAGTAATAGCTGATTCTGCATCAAATTCATATGTCGGGAGATATATTTCTCCTGTAAATATTTCAAAACCTCGGGCAAATTATATGCAACGCAGCAGAATTTCAAGATGTATTTATATATTCTACTTGCTTATTAAGCCAGTTTTTAGGCCTTTTTCCCAACTTATTAATCTTTTTCGATTGCGCTATAAAATATTTCCCCAAGAATGCATTAATATTAAAAATAACATTGATAAGAATAATAATTTAGAGGCTTAAATTCTTCTTGAAGTTAAATTCACTGCAAGGCAATGAAATTAATAAATATAGCATGCTTCTTACTTCATATTGATTGCTCATAACAAGTTTTATAAGTATGCTCATAAGTATACTTTTTAAAGATTATTAAATCAACTCAAGGAACGAACTAGATATCATTAGCCCTGGGATATCTTCATGACATTGATGACGCATAACTTTTAAACTGCTTTTACTATTAAATTGACAACACTAAAAATTAGTGTTGTTTTTACAGCATAACACAGCTAATTTTACCGTAATAAACTATAAAATTGCTAATTTTACTGTAGTAGACCATAAATTGCTAGTATACAGTAATGAGCTGTAATATTGCTAGTTTCACAGTATATTACTGTGTATTTTACAGTTTCAAACTGAAACCCTTGCTGCCAGTATTATACTGCTGTTTTTACAGCACAATACATCTAATTTTATGGTTATATTGCTAAATAAAACTTAAAAGTGACGAATTTTGAATTAAAAAAACTATTAAATTTAAATAATTACATCTCTTTTTGTATGTGTGTGTGTGTGATGGGACACAATAAGGGGAGTACAACCAAAACTTTTATTATTCTCATAAACTTCCTACAACTCTAGAAGAAATGTTTAGCGTGAACTTTATAAAGATAACAAGGGGAGGAGTAATAATATTATTATAAAAACATAAATATACATATTATTCCTAGAACAAGAACGAAAAACATCTTATTTCCAAAAACCCTATTAGCTTTTCTCTCTCCCTAATCATCTCCTCCCCTCCCTTTTCCACTCTTCATTTAGCTTATTTTCAAAATAGAACATCTGAAATAGAAGATATGCTCTTTGTTGTAACAAAATCTCTACAGCTAAGTTTCCTCTTTAACGAATAATTTAGTTTGAAACCGAATTCAAGAATAAATAAACAGAAAGTAAAAAAATTGCAAAATCGAGAAGTGAAACACATTATTCCCCCCCCCCCCCCCGTTTAGTTTAGTTTTTAGATGATAAAAAAACTAAACAAACAAATACAATATAGGCGCAATAGATGTGAGACATAAATAATAAGAATGCATGTAGTCACATGAGTAACAAGTAGTCAAACAGTAATACGAAAGCACGAATTCAGTAAAATCAATTTTATTGATCCATATTAGTCCACCAGTTTTAGTCATTATTGCACAACCTAGGTTGGGAAAAAAAACTTTCAAAATATGTAGCTTTAGTCCCCCCGCCCCATCTAATTCAACTAATGGTCCATTTCTTGAGAACAGGATATAGTATTATACATATACATACAGTGAACTCTCACTTATACGCCGTCTCATTTATGCGCCTTTTTCACTTATATGACGATTTTAAATGGTCCCAGCACATTCCATAGCAAAATAATGATAGTATCCCTCGTTTATGCGTCGCTCTAACGATAAATATTTCACTTATGCGCCGAATTTTCGCTAAAATGTATGAAAATTTATTAATTTTCTTTAAAAAAAATAAGCATTATTTTTCACTTTCCTCTTTAATCTTTCGCCTTTATTGCTCACGGAAGGCATTTTTTTTCCGCATGAACTGGAGTTCGGAGAGGAACAATTATCTATTATGCATCGTTTTAAATGAAACAATTTGTAATTAGGTATGCTACAACTTTCGTTCTCTCTTTATCATCAGGTTACGTTACAGTAACTGCCAAACTGTAGTAATGTGTCCCTTGTCTATAGAAACATTCTTATGCACTCTCTCATTAGAACCTATATTGAGTTTTAGTCCATTAAATAGACTTATTCACTTATACATCTCTCCCACTTATGCGCCTTTTTCTGTTGGTCCCCAGGGCAGGCGCATAAGGGAGAGTTCACTGTATGTTTACAAATTTAATGCATGAGAAATAAGAAAGAAATTTCAATACTTTAACAATCTTATAATGTACATACAGTTTTTAAAAATTGTTGACGTTCATTGTACAGATTAACAAGGAATAAAATGCAAAAAATACAACTATAGAACCATAAATATACATATTATATTCCCATAGGTTGAAAAAAACTTTTAAAAATATATTGCTACAATCTTTTGATTTTTTTCCCCCTATCGACTTCAACTAATGGCACAGTGCTTGAGAACAGGATAAGATAATCAAAACATATTGTTTCATGTTTATAAATTAGCATACGTTCCCCCTTTTAAAAGGATAAGCGAAAGAAAGAAAATCAGATAGCAAGTGGAGAGGGGAAAAAAACGGAACAGAAGAAAGCTTTTATGTTGGTAGCTTCCCATGAGAGGGCGCTGTCTTCTGTGTCTCTGTTTCCATGACAACCATTTGCTGCTCCTGTAAGTGACGTCAACACCTGAAGTCTCCGCCTTCAGATCACTGCACGCCCCAAAAGATTTCCATATTCTAAAAAATATAAATAAATGAATAAATGTAAAACAGAAAAAAAAAAATGCGTTGCAATAAATGCATTGACTTGTGCCTACGCAAATGGTGAAAAAACGTAAAATTTAATTCTCTTGTTTCAAGAACATTTGCAATCCAGAAAGCATGATTTCACTTTTTAGGAAATTAAATGTCGCTCGCTTATTTGAAATCAAGAATTGTATTTTTCCTTTTTTCCTGAATTCTCTTAAAATGGATGAATTTGTTGCACTGAAACCTGTGTAAGCTGTGAACTTGCAGGACTTTGGAAGTTAACTTACAGAGAGTAGTAATGAAAACTTTTTTATTTATTTATTTATTTATTTATTTATTATTTTTATTTATTTATTTAATTTTTATTTATTTATTTATTTATAATTTTATTTATTTATTTATTTATAATTTTTATTTATTTATTTAATTTTTATTTATTTATTTATTTATTTATTTATTATTTTTTATTTTTATTATTTTTATTTTTATTATTTTATTTATTTATTTGTGCTACTTTTTGCAAAATGCATTTTTTTTTTTTTTTGACTAATTGAAATATTAAACTCACTTTCAAAGTTTATCATTAAAACAATTAGTAAAAATGTTATTTAAATATTTTCAGGTATTATTTACCAGAATCACGCATTAAGTACCTCACAAATTTAAAATTTCATCAAATCCATTTCGAAAAATATGTTTTAGGGCCCTGCTCCACATTGACGTAAAGCAGAAAAGTAAAATGGATCAAGTTCCTATGGAAAGTACCCGGATTTTCGGTTTCTGCCTTCAGTTTCGGTAGCATTTTCTGCTGATGTGGAGCAGGGCCCTAATTGTTCATAAAAAGTTACTTGCTTATAATTAACAATTCCTAAAAATTCATAACCAGACAAAAATGATTAACATTCTAAGTTTTATTTATTTATTTTTCGTATACATTTGTAAACATAATAATTTACTTTTCAGCTAAATAATTCCTTATTGAAATTTGGGAGCATTTCCTGGGACTTATCCCAATGTTTTCGATGGAAACATAAATATTTGCGGCGTACGAGATGGACAGCGTGTCCTCCCCGGGAATAGAACCGGGGACCACTGCGGTAGAAACCCAGTGCTTTGGCCGCTGGACCAAAAGGCCTCAAAACTCGACGGGCAAAGTTGGGTTATATGCTCTCTAAGCGTACGCCTCCTATTCATTAGTTTTTTTAAAATGTCTTATGCCT
Organism: Uloborus plumipes; assembly: GCA_038373865.1. Classification (NCBI taxonomy): domain Eukaryota; kingdom Metazoa; phylum Arthropoda; class Arachnida; order Araneae; family Uloboridae; genus Uloborus; species Uloborus plumipes. The sequence goes on from JAXGGA010008790.1 coordinate 21,828, forward strand.
ATTTGAAGCATTTTAATCAGGGAAGTTTTTTTTATTATTATTATTATTTTGTTTAGTTGAATGCTATCGATAACCTGGGATATTTCCTCGCCGTTTCACATTGTTTTTTTGCCCACTTATTTCAATTTGGGATACACCGATTACTCGGCGATGCCGATTAATCGGCAATAATCGGCCACCCTGCCGATTATTAATAATCGGCAAAATATTGCCGATTAATCGGCGAAAAAATGTTTTTTTTATTACTTTTCAAAGTATACCTTCACCAAGAATCTATGATAAACAGTTGTATTAACAATAAATAAATGTAATTTTCTGGAACAACATGCAGTATGAAAGTGAACCGAGTAAAAACAAAACAAATATTTCGTACAAGGTGTAAAACTGATTGGAATATTAAAAGAAAACCGTTTGTTAAATTCCTGAACTTTTCAATTGGAATACGGAAACATAAATATCTAATTTCAATTATAATCAGTCAGATGTTAAAAAAAATTAAAAAAAAAAATACTTGAGGATGTTTTAACAAGAAACTACGATGGATAAATGTATAAACAAGAAATAAATAATATTCAACAAGCACAAGTATAACATGTAGTACGAAAGTGTAGTGAAGGAAGTAAAAAAAATCATAGAATGAAATACAAAATAGCAATGTAATAATAATAAAATAATAATAATAATAGTCCTCTCAGTTGATACAAGTGATTTAATACCCCTATTTTGAATAAATACATACATTTTGACAATGGTGCAGCATTTTTCATGTGTCGATACTTTTCTGCTTCACTCTTAATGCTTTTAGATCACCTATAAGTTTCAAAGAATAAAAGACTTGATATAAATAGCAACTTATAATTGAAAAATTAATTTGAATTAAGAACATCACTCCTACATTAAAGGGTTCACTACAGCTTCCCTCTATTTCTTTTAAAACAATTTTCATGTCTAGGCTCTTAATACAATTTTATTTACAAAAATATGATAATTGGTTCAAAGAAATTTGCTAAAATTTTGAAATTATGTATTTTGAAAAAAATGGAAAAATGGAGAAAACCAAATCTTCTCTCAGGAATAAATAAGTTGCTATTTCTGAAATCGGAATTGCAAAAGAAAGGGGAAAAAACAGTGAGGGTGAAATTTATAGTATTAAAAATAATAATCCTAATCATTCATCAACTCTACCGATTAATCGGCCGATTATTATTAGCCGATTAATCGGTAATCGGTAATCGGCCAATTTGCTTATCGGTGCATCCCTAATTTCAATATCTATTTTTTTAACCCTCTTCATCCATGCTTAAAAAAATTCTTGCCTTCGATGCTATGCCTATTTACGCCTAGTAAAAAATTTAATTTTCCCATTATCATACTAATTCACCAAAAGAAAAAGTTTATCATTAATTATTGTCATTATTAGTATCATAGTCTTTATTGCTGATAAAGAATATTTATTGGGAACGAAATTCTTTTTACTTTTATAGACGTTGATGGTCTACAATTTTTCACAGACTGCCAGAAATCTTTAAATAATTAACCGCCCTGGTCAATTACGGAAAAAAATCAGTTAATTAATAACTTTTTCCTGTATAAAATTACAGCTGTTTAGCACCGATAACATTGCAGTTGACCATCCGTCAATAATATAATAAAACTCATTGGTTTATTAATAAACAAAATTTGCTTTAGTCAAAAAAAGATGATGTACAACAATAAATAAAGGTACAAAATTACTATTAGACTGGTACAATCTACTTATATTAAAAACTGAGTATCTTTCTAACTATCTTTCTATCTTTCTATGTCACGCTTATTTCTCCTGAACGCCAATGAACTGAAAGTCGAACCAGGTACCGATAGATAGATAATTTTTCAGGCTTCATTAGTTTCAATCTATATGATTATACGATTTTAATTAGCGAAGATATCAATTAATAAGTATTCAAATTTAAAGCGATTAAGCCTAATAAATGATTAAACTTCCAAGACATTTTTTCTTACCGTTGCCATTTTGAATTAAAACGTTAATTAAATTATTGAACTATTTAAAATTCCAAGATATTTATTTCTTTCCGTTGCGATTTTAAGGCAGGAATTCAAGTGAAACACGGACGATCGCAACTCACCAATGCAATCGCAAATTCCAAAATTTGGATTCAAGTGAAACGAATTCACTTGAATTCGACTTACAGTAGCGGTTGCAATATGCGATCGCCTCGAAGCGACTGCAATGGTGTTTCACTTGAATTTGGCCCTAAATTAAACCGTTAATTAAATTGAACTTTTTAAAATGAAAGAGTGTTATTTTTTTCCATTGTCATTTTAAATACGTGTTATAACAAAGTTCTAACAATTGTTTTTATTCTAATTATTAATAACATATTTTTTCTCAGGTACCACTTTGAAAATGTGTTTTTAAATAAAATTGCAATTGCTGTTTTTAGAAGGGACTTTTTCTGGCTGCGATCCATAAGTAGTCAAATTTAAAGCGAATGTTTAATTAATAAGTAGTCAAATTTAAAGCGATTAAGCCTAATTAATGATTAAACTTCCAAGACATTTTTTCTTACCGTTGCCATTTTGAAGTAATTGTTAATTAAATTATTGAACTATTTAAAATTCCAAGATATTTATTTCTTTCCGTAGCGATTTTGAATTAAAACGTTAATTAAGTTGAACTTTTTAAAATGAAAGAGTGTTATTTTTTTCATTGTCATTTTGAATACGTGTTATAACAAAGTTCTAACAATTGTTTTTATTCTAATTATTAATGACATATTTTTTCTCAGGTACCATTTTGAAAATGTGTTTTTAAATAAAATTGCAATTGCTGTTTTTAGAAGGGACTTTTTCTGGCTTCGATCCAAATATTAAAAGAACTTTTTCGTTTAGAATTTTGCAATTAATTTTACCGGAAGAAAGCGGTTTGGAAATAATTGTTTTTGGAAAGGAATTTTATTTGTAATTTAGGGAGAGTGCTAAATATGCGTTGACATCGTCTTTATTTTTGAGGAAGCATGTGCAAATAATTCGATTGATTCTTTGATGCAGGAAAGCTTTTTAGCGAGCCGCTTTAGCGGGGAGTAGTTTATTAAACTTTTCCTTGGTACTTTAAAGGCGAGCCGCCTTGGCGGCGAGTAGTGAATTGAAACTTTCCTCGCTACTGTAAAGGCGAGCCGCCTTGACGGCGAGTAAACTGTTTAAACTTTCCTCATTTCTTTAAAGGCGAGCCGCCTTGGTGGCGAGTAGTTTTCTCAAACTACCTTCACTACATTACAGCCCGTGCAACGCCGGGCTACGCAGCTAGTAAAGAATTAATGTCTGTGACAAATGAATGAAAGAAATGAGTCTTTAAAATTTTTTAGATGGTTTTGAAAATGCTCCGTCCAAACTTCCGAGAAAAATTTTAGTTCCAACTATAAATTATTACACAACACTTCATACGATGCTAAAAATTTGTTCTGACAATAAGATAAAAGATATCTACTTACTTTTTCTTGCTCCTTGTTTACATTTTTGCTCTTCTGTTCCAGATACTGATGGCTTATGGTGATTTACTGGGGAGAACCTCTATGGAAAAACAAGCAAATTAAAGAAAATAATAATTTAAAAAGTTCAATAATAGCATAATGATTTTCAAATTTGCAAAAAATTTATATTAAATTAATTTTTGATCTATCAATAAACATGTTTGAAATTAAAGCATATGAGAAGTAAGGAGCATTATATGCAATCTTTTATTTATTCATTAGTATTAGTATCCAACAGTGCCGTCTTTATGTTTAAAATAGTGCAAACAAAACAATAAAAAATTACAACTTGTAATCACCAGAAAATATTTTTAGTGGCCACTGGCGATGGCGACCGCCAGTCTCGACTTTTATTATAACGTGTAATGTCTACTCATTCTTCGTGAATCTTTTTTTTTTATTATTATTATTATTGTTAAATTGAGAGCGAAAAAGAGTCATGTATTCAACTTAGACTAGAAACTGCCAAGCGCCAAAAAGTTTTTTTTTTTTTTTTGAAAATGGATTTTTCTTTGAAAGAAATATGAAAAAAAAATTCCAAAGCGCAAATTTTGGACAGATTTAGTTTTTTGACTCCATTATTACAAATAACTGAAAGACCACATTTTTAATGAATGCAATATTGAAAGGTCGTAAACACCGGGTTGAGCTTTTATAGGAGTCATGATTCCCCCCCCCCCCCTTAAGCGACCAAATGTAGGCGGACGAAGGCATTTTTTAGGACTTCTGTTTCGAAAAAATCGCCCCAAACCCGGTTTCGCACGAAAATTGCACCTTGACATACCCTTTTTGAACATAACCCCCACCTAAACAAGAAGCTGGATCCGCTCTTGAAAGGCAGATATTAATGCTTGAGGGTGGGACGGGGGGATACTTAATACTCACACTAATGACATAAATCAAAAACAAGCATTTTCACTTGTAAAGTTTGGTTCGTTTTGATTTGGAGATTTTTAGTATTCATTATTTGAATAAGTAAATTCGATTCAATAGTTTACTGATTTGGGTTATTAAAAAAAATATTATCGTGAAAAATAGCAACTATATTCGGCAATATATTCATTAAAGAAGTAAAAAAGAGACAGAAAAACAAAAAATGAGTGCAATTTATTGTTACAATAAAAACCGCGACACTAGTTTTTAAACTTTCACAAAGAAAAAAGCACAGAAGTAAAGGGAAAAAAAGGGGAAAAAGAAAAATCTAAACTAAAATCACTTTAAGAATCATGAACAAAGAAAAGAAAGAATTTGCAATATTTCAAATAAAAATATTAAAATGCGGCAATTACATACTTTTACTTAATGGGTTGTGTCAAAATTACTAATGACGCAATTACAAAAATAATTACAATTAAATGAACTTCATGTTAATTATTTCGCAAATGAACTAATTTCAAGTGGTAAAATGATCTTTTCGTTGTTTCTTTAGAATAAGAATCGTTGCTTTGCTTCAAATTAATTTTAGCTCAGAGAATAAATATATATCTAGCATTCTTTTGTTTCTTAAAACAGCAAAAGTTCATAAGCAGGCTTTTTGTTATGAATTGCGTATTTTTGAAAGAATTGTAAGATTAAGTTTATATAAAGCAGTAAGTTATCAGTCACACTGTAAAAAATGAATATTGTTTTAACAGTATAATACAGCTAGATTTATAGTAATAAACTGTAAAAATTGCTAAATTTACAGTAATGAACTGTAAAAATGCTAATTTTACAGTTTATTACCAAGAATTTTAGTTTTGAACCGGAACCTCTGCGGCCAGTATTATACTGTTGCTTTTACAGTATAATTTAGCTAAATTTTGCGGCAATAAACGGTGAAATTTCTAACTTTACAGAAAGAAACTAAAACTGAGCATTTTACAGTTTTAAATTGGGACCTCGGCTGCCAGTATTATACTGTTAAAAACAACAGTTCATTTTCTACAGTACAGAACGTTCAACTTTAATGAAAGATTAAAAAGCAAGTGTTTATAATATTTTTTGGAAACGACGAAGTTGATCAATACAGAGTGGCAGTGACAGTGGCGCATCCAATGAGACATATGCATCCCCCCCCCCCTTCCTGAAGAATTTGTCTTACTATTAGAAACAGAAGCACCGATTTTTAAAATCAGTGAAACTGTTGAATAAAAAAAGGAAGGGGGAACACGGGAAATATTCAAAATGTAATGTTCATTCCAATGTGCCTCAGATATTTTAAGATGCAGTTGGGGAGCTACATGACAAAAATCAATGGATTTGGATCAATGGAATTGTGATTAGGACGTTTTCCTTAATAGATTTATTTCTTTTGTCGGTAATTTTTTCCTTGAGTCAATGGGGTTGTGAGCCAATATTTAGAAAAGTGCCAATTTTAAGTTGGAGTTTTCTGAAAAAAAAAATTTTTGCAGAAAAAAACTAGTATTGGATTTTAAGTCTAAATTGGGTCTGAATGCAAGAAAATAAAAGGGGGGAGGTCAAGGAAGTTATTTACCCCCTCCTTAGATTACTCACTTTTAAGCCGTTACAGATCTGATGACTGTTACAAATCTGATGTTAATATGAGCTACATACAGTGGCGTACATAGCACCCCCGCAGCCCCCGCGGCACGGGGGGGCGCCAGAGGTATGGGGGCGCACTGTGAAAAAATAACACGCGCCCTTCAGGGCCCTATCCCGGTTAAACCATGAAGCTGTGATAGGTACGGGGGACCCTGGAGGTGTGAAATGAAATGTGAAAAAATAACACAAACTTTTTTTTTTCCCGTACTCAATGTCACTTCCAGGTGTTCCGAATGAAATCTGCATCGATACGTCACATATGATGCATAACGTAACGATTTCACCCCCCTCCCTGCCTTCTCCTGCATAACATATGCCCCATGTCCACCTCTAATTGAGCTCCTATGATCAAGGGCGCCTGAACTCAGATTTTGGGAAGAACTTTGTTGAGAAGTCACAATAACTGATTTATGCCATTTTGGATTAAAAAAGGGGACGATAACTGTGCTATTATCGCAAACTTGCTATTGCCGCCACCATGTTTGCTTTAAATATTCATATACTGTCTAATATTTTTTCGCGAGACCTCCGTCGCATCTGCGCACGCGCCAAGTCTCTTCTGACTTTCTCGAAATAGGGGGGAAATGCAACGAGGATGTAGCAAGCGAACAAAAAATGAAGGCATCGGGAAGTGCGCATCCTAAACCTATCTCCCCTTTTTCAAATGGAAGCGTTCGTGGCTGCCAGACGCACAATACTCAAACAGACAGTATACAATTTTCATAACTTTATATTTTGAAATAAACTTGATTTTAAATATCAGAATATTCTTCTACGAAGTATTATTATAGCTTTTAATTTTTTGCCATAAATCTAAGATAGGGCATACTTATAAATCTTACGGGGGGGGGCGCACTAATAAATCATGCAGGGGGGCACGCCGAAGTCTATGTACGCTACTGGCTACATATTTGAGTTTATGCTTTCAGTCTTCGTTAACATCTCTAAATATGATATCATTTCCTTGCATTTTTAACATAGAATTAAGATAATTATATTAAAATATAGATATTAGCTAAAAAATCAAATTTTATTATAAAAAAGCATTTTTTGGAAATAAAAATAAGCGATAAGGTTTTTAGATAAAATAAATTATGAGATTACCAAATCGAAGCTAATAAAATATTTGTTTTGTTTTGAAACAACACACAACTTCAACTTTTTCAACACACAACTCTGCTGCGTGACTTTCTTTAATTAGTTGCAGGAAATTTAATTTCTTGATCAGCAATTCAAATTTAGCATGCTGCTTATTATCTAGTTATTTAGCGAAGTTATGAGAAATTGAAGCACAAAAAAAATAAATAAAATAATTATAATTAATTAACTTAATTTCTGCAGTGTCAATTTTTCTTATTTTACTAACTTCTATTACTTATATTGTCAGGTTATACAAACCACAAATGAAGCAATTGTACTAAAACTCATTGCTTTTCATTTTTTAAGAACAAAAATATTCAATATATATGGCTAAAACCTATATTATTTTTGCTTTTTATAATTCTGAAACGTGTGAGTTAGTTCTGCAACATATTCGCTGTTTTTCAATGTTACCGCTCTGACTGTTACCGATCTGACAAACTGACAAAGTTTTTTTTTTTAATTTCCGAGTCGATTGCACTAATCCAAAATCAAACACGTGGTTTTTTCACTTGTAATAAAGGACTATACTTATACATAAAATAATTTTTAAAATAATAAAAACTGCGCATTTTAGCGCGTGTTACCGATCTGATGACTCAAACGACACTCATTTTATAAAATCACTTTAAAAAATCTTACCTACAATTTTAGATGCAGAAATGCAAATTTTTAATTACGATTCGATAAAACATCCCACCAGGTACTCAGTATCACGTGGTATAGGTGCATGAAATGATTTTGGGAGCCTAAACATAGATCCGAAGTTATTGTTACCACTCTGACGGCGGAACTTGGGACACGCTTATTTCGCATCGGCTAGAAAATCAGAAATCGATTAAAACAAAAATGAAGTAAAATATTAACAAAGGGGTAAAAATAGAATCGTTTTTTGTGCAAGTGCGTTTTTTTTGGGAAGTTAGAAAGTGCGCATGACCTGTTTGCATGCTAAGCTTTGCTACTGGGGACACGTTACCGATCTGATTTTTAATGTATATAAAAACAATATTTTCTGAAGAAAAAAAAAAAATTTTCCTGATGTTATTAGATGAAATGAAAGCAGAACCTTATCTTCTTTCTGGGGAAAATTATGTTTTTTACTAGTTATTGAAATACTAGTGAAAATTCACTTGGGACTCAAATTGGCACTTTTCTAAATATTAGCTCTTGTTTACTTATTACTTTGAATTCTTCCACAAAAAATATTATTTTTCCTTGAGTTATTAAAATCTTTATTTGAATTAGTTGGAGGGTTTTATCAGATTTCAGCAATTTGCTTTTAGGGGAAGACCGCCTATATTGGACCCCCTAAGAACAGGAGGTATGTGTCGCTCATAGTGAAGCAAAACAGAAATGCAAAATAGGTTATCGTAAGCTAAATTTAATCAGGAACCGCCTTAGGAGCTTATATTTTCGGAAAATATGAAAATTATTTTTTTTTAAATTATCTTATAAAAAGTGGCAAAAGTCCAATTTAGGAATATATGCGCCTAAATTGAACCATGCGCTTCCTAAATTAGACCGTACCAAAAAATCATAGAATAATTTATGTTTGAACTATATAGCTATTTTCTAGGATTTGCAGTAGAATTTCTTTTGCTTCGGCCTCACTTAGGCAGTGTTGATAAACTCGCCAATGGTATTTCATACACTTAATCATGTTTAGCACTTCATCTCTATGACAAACATTGCAATAGCAATTGTTTTGTGCAGTTTCTTGCTTCTTCTTGTGTGACTTTTTCTGCTCTATGCCTCTTTTATACGGCATTAGAATGATTGCTGGAGATAGTCTTCCTTTTTGTTCCTTCTTTTGTTTTAGGAAAAGGGGATATGTGAGCCTGCTTTACAAAATCATAGTTAGAGTTGGCAATCATGTTTTGATGAGAACTATCCGCCGATTCTGCAGAACTTGTTCTAATCTAAGTCGTAGCTAGTTCTTGTACATGGTGTACAACTTACAAAGAACATGTAACCTGTTCACTTTGAGTAGTTTCATCTGGACTACTTGACTCTAATTCTGCTTCAGCCAAGTCAGTGTCATCAAACACATGTCAATTAACAATCCAAACTCCTGTTCTTTGGAATCAACTCACAGCATTTGCCATGGCCTTGATTGCGGTTTGCCCATAAGAGTTACCAAACAGTTCTCCAATGCGATATTAAATAATGGATCTCATTAGATTTCTCGCATCCATGTATCACATGCTCCATTAAAATATGTAGACAGACTGAATAAAGACCACATCTACGTGCATGATGTGCTTAAAGAGAAAGCAATCGTTAGCCAAGTTTATTGCACCAACGTTCTTTATGTAAGTGCTGTGCCTATCCATTAATAGAAGGATATTCTTTTTACATTACTTGACTTAACAGTTTTGATGAAATGTTGTATCAATTTTGTGAATTATCGTGTGTGATTAAACCTTTTTTTTTTTTGAACAAGTATATTGCTCACCAGGGAAGCTTGCAACAAATAACCAGTGTGTTTATACCACGTTCACCATTCATTACTGTTCCAACCTGATGGTTACCTCTATATGTCAATATATTTTGGGGCTTTTGGACAGTGAAAATACCAGCTTCTTCTACATTGAACATTTCAGTAGCATATAATTTTTTTTTTTTAATCATTTCGAAAATATCGAAGAAATTCCTATTTTTCTCTTGGTAAACCAGCGTAAATTTTATTTCAGTTTATAACTATGTTTAACAGCCTAATACTGCAGCTTAATGAATGGAGAGAAAAAAAAACATACATATTGTTACAAATCTTGTAAATAAATTTATAGTTACTTCCTGAAGATTTTAATGCTCATTTAAAGAAAGTTGAAGGTGCTACGGACTCGTTACAATTTTGGCGCCCAACGTGGGGCATCTTCAAGGACTTTCTTGGAACTTTCTGTGAACTTGGACTTTTCTTCCTGAGGACTTTTTGACTTCAGAATTTTATGGTGATTACTCGAGCAATGGAGGAACAACTAACAAAACTCCTTGATGCGATCAACGCTGTTAAAAGTGACATGACTGCGAATCAAGAACAATTAAAAAATGATTTAACCGCTAGCATAACTTCAAGTCAAGAAGAAATCAAGAATGATATGGCGACTCTGGCTACTAATCAAGAACAATTAAAAAATGATCTCGCTGCTAATCAAGAAGAAATTAAAAGCGATCTAACGTCAATGAAAAGTTTGGTGGAAAGTAAATTTACCAATATAGAAAATAAAGTGGAGGTTCTAGAAGAAAAAGTTGATAGCGTTGAGAACCGAATCACCACAGTAGAAAACCATATGGAAAAGAAAATTAAAGAACTTGAATCGAAGTTATCAGCATCCTGCAACAACTCAAGTGACTGTGTAGCTGCAGCTGGAACTTCTCGTCCATCCATCAAACTGGCTACGTTTGACGGAAAGACCTCGTGGAATATTTACAAGAAGCAGTTCCTCATCGTTGCAGAAGCAAACTCCTGGGACTCTTCCACGAAAGCCTGTCAACTTGCAGCCTCGCTGAGAGGGGATGCAGCTGATATACTACAGACCTTCCCAGAGGACAAGCACCATGACTTCGAAGCCTTATCATCGGCCTTGGAGCTTCGCTTTGGCGAATCCTGCCAAAAAGAATTCAGCCAACTTCAGCTCAAATCCCGACTCCAGAGGGCTGGAGAGACTTTGCAAGTTTTTGCAGCAGACGTTGAGAGGCTTTCCCATCTCGCCTTCTCGGACTGTCCTTCGGGTGTTCGCGATAACCTGGCCCTGAACTACTTCATAGACGGAGTGCGAAATCCAGAAATTCAGACGGCTCTCCGGATGGCGGACATCAAAGATCTTAAATCCGGTCTGGTCTACGCAATGAAGTTCGAGGCTGCACAGCAAACATCCCGCAAGGATCGCCATTCAATCAGGGGCGTGGAAGTGAGCGCCCAGGATTCGATCTCAACTCGTCTCTCGGAAATTGAGCGACAAATCAAAGAGATGTCGGGGACCCTGAAGAAGACTCGCAAAGACCAAAGTGGACAACCACTGAAGTGCTGGAAATGTGGCGGTGAGGGCCACGTACGAAGGAACTGCGAAGCCCGCCAAGAAACAAGAGGGAAGGGTACCTCTTCCTCTCCAGCTCAGGAAAACTAAGCTATGGCAATCTCGCGGGGCGGAGGTCGCCAAATTGGAATGAGCCCCATCCTAAAGTTTTCCAGATTTCTTCAAGAAGTGGCGGCTGCAACGGACTTTTCATTTACGCTTATGTGAATGGGTTTCCCTGCGAAATGATTGTGGACACAGGAGCCAACGTTACCATTATTAAGACTGATGTGGCTCGTCAATTTGGACTCAAGATCTTATGGACGCCGCCCTGCATTACTCTTCAGACTGTGACAGGTGACAAAATCGAGATTGAAGGAAAAGTGAACTTAGAAATAATGTTCGGAAGCGCCACTTACCATCACACGGCATTCGTCGCTGACATTACAGATCCCTTCATTCTCGGACTGGACTTTTTGAGAAAATTTGATTTTTCTATCGACTTTAAAAATAATGAGCTGCACTCGACGAGGGAAGACATAGCAATTTTCAACACCGAAAATAACTTAAAATCCGCTCATCAAATAATAGCCCAAACAGATTTATCGATTCCCTCTAGATCAGAAGTACTAATACCTGGCTCCCTCAAGGAAAACAACAGCTTTAAATTCGGCCTCATTGAATATCCTAACCAGAGTAATAGCCCAAAAGGAGTACTAGTGGCATCTACGCTTGTGGACCTTTCAAGGAATGCAGTTCCTGTGAGAGTCGCCAATGTGAGTGAAAGACCGAGGAATATTAAGAAAGGAGAAGTGTTGGCAACTTGTACTCCCGTAAACTGCATCATCAGAAGAATTGATTCCTCCGAGACTGTGTCTTCCGAGTCCTTGACTTCGAAATTAATTGGGAGTGCACCATTATCGAAGGATCAAAGATACGCTGCGGAAAAATTGGTGGACAACTTTAAGCAGGTGTTTTCATCTACATCCGAGGATGTTGGTCGCACGAGTTTAACGCAGCATAGGATCGACACTGGAGATCATCCCCCTATCAAGCAGCATCCAAGACGACTACCGTTCGCCAAGAAGGAAGAGGTTGAGATCCTCTTGAAAGAGATGCAGGAGAATGACGTCATCGAACCCTCATCCAGTCCTTGGGCATCCCCTATCGTCTTGGTCCGAAAGAAAGACGGCTCCACCAGATTTTGTGTTGACTACCGACGCCTGAATGACATCACCAAGAAGGACAGTTACCCTCTTCCACGGATCGATGACACTCTGGACACCCTTTCCGGACACAAGTGGTTTTCGACCCTGGATTTAAAGAGCGGCTACTGGCAGGTGGAGATACACCCCGACGACCGAGAGAAGACGGCGTTTACAACCGGACAAGGCTTGTGGCAGTTCAAAGTGATGCCCTTCGGCCTCTGCAATGCACCAGCCACGTTCGAGCGTCTTATGGAATCAGTGTTACGAGGACTGTCTTATGAATCCTGTCTTGTCTACTTGGACGACATTATCATCATAGGACGCAGTTTTGAGGAACATTTGGCTAATCTTAGGAAGGTGCTGCAAAAGCTTAAGGAAGCCAACCTGAAGTTAAGCCCGTCCAAGTGTAATCTGTTCCGCCGTGAGGTGAACTACCTTGGTCACATTATCTCTTCCGAAGGTGTACGAACAGATCCAGATAAGGTATCTGCAGTCAAGAATTGGAGCCGCCCCGAAAATGTCCATCAGCTGCGAAGTTTCCTGGGGCTCTGCACGTACTACAGGAAGTTTGTGAAGGGTTTTTCCAATATTGCACGACCTTTGCATAAGCTGACGGAGAGCAAACAAAAATTTGAATGGTCCAAAGAATGCGAGGATGCATTTCTACAGCTGAAGGAGGCTTTAACATCAACGCCTATTCTCTCTTATCCTCAGCCTGGAAAATCCTTCATACTTGACACTGATGCGAGCCACGAGAGCGTTGGAGCTGTTTTATCTCAAGAAGTAGACGGTAACGAACATGTCATCGCCTACTGGAGCAAATGCTTATCCAAGTCGGAGCGAAATTATTGTGTCACGAGAAAGGAATTGCTCGCCATAGTTAAAGCTGTAGAACATTTCCATCATTACCTCTACGGCCGTAAATTCCTGCTCCGGACCGATCATGCCTCTTTAACTTGGCTTTTGAATTTCAAGAATCCAGAGGGCCAGGTAGCCAGGTGGATACAGCGGCTCCAGGAATATGACATCGAGATTAAGCACCGAAAAGGTTTGTCACACGGTAATGCTGACGCATTGTCAAGAAGACCTTGTTCCGAGAACTGCCATTATTGCTCCCGAATAGAGAAATAGTACGGGACGACAATCCCTACTGCCTGCCAAGTTACTGCTACATCAACATCTTCAGATCCCGATCCATGGAGTGACGACCAAGTAAGAAAAGATCAGCTTGAAGACCCAGACCTTAAACCTATCATTGAGTTAATGGAAAAGGACAGTCGGCGACCTAGTTGGCAAGACGTTTCTATCTACAGTCCTGCAACGAAAAGATACTGGGCTCTATGGAAATCTCTCCAGCTGCGGAATGGCGTCCTGTATCGGAAATGGGAATCTGACGATGGTAAAGCATTCAAATGGCAGTTACTCCTTCCCAGATCAAGAATTCCAGACGTTCTAAAGGAACTGCACAGTAGTCCAACTGGAGGACACTTTGGTATCTTGAAAACCCTCCACAAGGTTCGAGAGCGCTTCTTCTGGAGCAAGACGAAGGATGACGTAGAGAAGTGGTGTCATTCTTGTGACGCCTGTGCTGCCCGTAAAGGACCGAAGAGAAGAAGTCGCGGGAAACTACATCCTTACAACGTAGGAGCTCCTTTCGAACGAATCGGGATCGACATTCTTGGTCCTCTACCGAAAACTACTGATGGGAACAAATACATCCTCGTTTCCATTGACTATTTTACCAAGTGGCCCGAAGCATATTCCATTCCGGATCAAGAAGCTACCACTGTAGCAGAGACTCTAGTCCAGCATTGGATCTCGAGATATGGGACCCCTTTGCAGATCCATTCCGATCAGGGAAGAAACTTCATCTCTGCTGTGTTTAAGGGCCTATGTGATATCCTCAAAATTGAGAAAACTCGAACGACACCACTACACCCACAATCGGACGGCATGGTGGAGAGATTCAACAGGACAATCCTTAATAATCTCTCGCTTATGGTCTCCAAAAATCAACAGGATTGGGACAAGAAACTTCCTCTGTTTCTGCTGGCCTACCGCAGTGCTGTCCACGAGACCACGGGATATTCCCCATCACAGATGCTCTTCGGCCGAGAGCTTCGGCTACCTTGTGATCTCGTCTTCGGTCTCCCTCCAGATGCGCCTTCATCGCCTGAGGAGTACGTCCAGGATCTCCAGGCCCGGTTGGAAGACGTTCATCACTTCGCACGGGAGCGAATCAACATCGCAACGGAGAAGATGAAGACCCGATACGACACAAGGTCCACTGGTCATGACTTTCAAGAAGGTGACAAAGTATGGCTATGGAATCCCATCCGACGTAAAGGTCTGTCACCCAAATTGCAGTCGCACTGGGATGGACCTTACACAGTTCTCCACCGGCTGAACGACGTCGTAGTGAGGATCCAGAAGTCATCACATTCAAAACCTAGGGTTGTACATTATGATCGGCTAGCCCCATACTATGGCCATAGTTCGTAAAGTAAATCTAAAGCTACCATGGTAATTTGTTTGTAAATTTTGTAAATAACTTTTGCCTTTAATTGTTTGTAATATGACTTTATCAATGTTAGTGTTTCTTTCATGTTCTCATTGTTATTGTTTATCATGTTTATGATTGGTCATCATGTAATGTGTGCATCTGTAAGTCTTCCCTTGCTTCCTTTCTGGGGATTGTACTGCCCGGGACGTGCAGTCCTTGGGAAGGGGGCAATGTTACAAATCTTGTAAATAAATTTATAGTTACTTCCTGAAGATTTTAATGCTCATTTAAAGAAAGTTGAAGGTGCTACGGACTCGTTACAATATTGAGAAGTTGCAGTTTCTGCTTGATAAAAATGTGCTTGATAAAAAAGTTTAAATGAATATCGAGAATAAGTGTTAAAGTATGCTTAAAATAATTTTAACTACGCTATTAAATAAAAGGAGTCGCTTATTTTGTGTTACGATTAATAAAAAGTTTTCTTTAAAATCATATTCTTAAATTGGATCACTGGTCCAATATAGGAAAATTTTTTCGGTCCAATACAGGAAAACACTCCATGTTTTATTCTTTAGCTCATTGCTCTGTCAAAAACAATCACAATCGCGCATGTAAATACATCGATGTATTCCTTATTAAACACAGATTATAATACTGTAACAGCATTTTAGCGCAACTTACAAGTTTTTAAGTTATCCTTCTAGAAACAAGTCCGCAAAATAAGATTTCATACGTTTTCAACACAAATCAAGCCGTAACTCACAATAAACAGTTCGAAGACTGGTGAAACTTCATACACAGTGTTTTTATTCCTAAAACTTTATATTTCTACTGTTAAAGTGTAGCACAGATCTCTGTACTAGATTTTAAGCCCGAGGTCCAATTTAAGCAGTGGTCCAATGTAAGCGGTCTTCCCCTATGTTCTATGCCTTGATCTTTGTGAGCATGAAGATTTGCATATTATGAAAAATTCATAAAAACATCTCTCAATAATTTAGGATTTATTGCAGTAAATTAATTTTAACCTTAATCGCTTAAAGCTACAATCTCTTAAAACTGTTATTATAATATTCTTAACTACCCACTTTTTTATAAGTTTGGTGCGCCACAGGTGGAAACATGTTTCCGAAACATAAATGAAGATTTCTTTCAGCTTTTGTCTGCTAAAACCAATAACGTCCCGTTCCCCCAGGGCCTGGTTACTAAATAGGCTAACTAGGCCACGGCCTAGCTCCCCCACAATTTAGGGGCTGCCTCCAAATGGCTAAAATTGCTGTAATCAATACCTAAATGTGTTTTATCCTATGCCTAAAATTGCAAAGCCTCAGTACAGGTGGGCCCCCAAAAAAGTATTGGCTTAAGTGCCCCGGAATATATAAAATCCAGGAGCCTTGCCCCTCCCCCCGTCTCCACTATCCTAGTCCAAAAAAATATGGGATATCATGATTCCAATTGTCATACTTTCATTAGATCAATGATTAAAATGTTTTCAATGAAGCAACAACAACCGCAAATTTTCACACTCATTTACTAAAAAATAGTGAAATATTGCTTACAAATGTGAAGACTTACAAATATCATCTAAATGTATTTTCAAAACTACATATTTTACTTATGGTCCTGTCGGACGAATTGTTTCTATGAAACACACTAGACTTGAACACTTTAAAATTAATTATTCATTTATCGTTTTATGTTACAAATTGTATTAAAACAGAAATATTTTACGTAATTATATTTGCTTCTTCTCAGCAGCGAAATTTTAAATTATGCCATATCACTCTTCATTAGTTAACAGATAACAATCTGTAAGAGAATAGACGCTAAAGTTTATCTAAAGATACGTAACACTTAAATCAGAACGAATATCAGTCAGGTCGAGTAAGACAATTAACAATGAACGTGTTATTTAAAAATATGCGTTGATGACGTTGCAATGTACACTGGCCCCGAATCTTGCTTCCCCAAAATTTTTTGAGTCCTTGATATTCCTTGATATTGAGTCCTTGATATTGTGCTGATATTTCAATGTTTCATTGGAATCCGTTGAGTGTCCAATTTTCCACTTAAATTTATTGATTTTTCAGTATTCCATCGAAAGATGTTAAATTGTTAATGCCCTACTGGAATCTAATGAGCTTTCAAAATTTCATTGGAATCTGTTTGGTTTAGTATGACCCTCTGGGAATCTGTTGAGTTTTCATTGTTTCACTCGTATCTACTGAGTTTTCAGTGTTCCTTTGAAATCTCTTCAGTTTTCCATATTCAATTTTGAATTTCTAACCTCTCCATTCGAATATGTTGAGTTTTCAGCGTTTCTTTGGAATTTCTTGAATTTCCAATTTACATTTTGGCTTCCAACCTAATGCTTTCACCAACATTTCTTTTTCCAGAACTGTAAAATATATCATTAATGAATTGAAGAAGTAAAAGTTACAAGTTGCTCATAAGTATGGTAATTTATTGGCTCAACAAAGAAAGATCCTCATACTAGTTAAGACAAAGCTAAGCCTAAAAATAAAAAGTTTTAAATTCTCAGTTGATTTTTCACAGCAGATTTGCTAACTAAAACGCTTAAAACGTTTTTATTCTTGCGTTTGATAATCTAAAGCTTAAAGAGCACACCAACCGTCAAACTGTCGAACTAAACTGCAATCAAAATTCAAAGTTGAGAGCTTTGAAAGAAAATGAATTCATAAACCCGGAGCGCACCTTTAAAGAATTAATAAAATTGCGCTCAGAGATAAAGAATGAGAAAGACAGGCGATGAAAAATAAATCCAAAAAAGAACGAGCCTAAATAATTTTCTCCATGCAGTATTTGCAATTCTAGGAATCAATGAACGGATGCATTTAAAATCTTAGACAAAAATTCAACGTTTTCTTAAGGTAAATTAATAAAAGCAGACTGGTTGGTGCACTATTAATCACAGTAATACCGGAACCCCTTCGTTTTCGCTTGATCGAAGAAACCCTTGTTTTTTTTTTATTATTAATTTCGCTACCAACAGTTTTCTTCGAAGAGGACCCCTTTTCATTAAAGAAACTCATTAATTTGCATCTCTGGGAAGCAAAAACGGAACTTCTCTCTTTCTCTCTCTCTCTCTCTCTCGCTCGCTTTCGTTCCATTCCATTCTTCTGCCTTTCAAAGCGAAAATCAATTTTCGAAATGAAGGCCGGAATTTTTGTGAAAATGGCAGACGGGAACAATAAGAAACAAACAGAGCGATGGGGTTTTAAGGACTGTTGAGGGAGGGAGCAGATTTTTCCGCACTCCTTTTTTGCGAATGCGAGGGTTCGGCTTCATTCATGCTTGAAGATCTCATCGCGTTGGGAAGTTTTTAAAAAGATGCAAGCTTTTTCATCGTATGGCTGGAAAAAAATAGACGTTGAACATATCCCGATTCCAAAAGCTGCATTATTTCCGTAAAATATCAATTTTGTATGCTGTGCTACTTATTTTACATAAATCAACGGTCCCCAAGCTGCGGGTAACTATCCTCAAAGGGGTAAGCGAAGGATAAATATAAGTGTAAGTCTTGAATCAAGGCTGGACCCAAAAATATTTCAAGGGAGTGGAGATTTCTTATTTATCACCTTGCCTTTTACTACGTATTCTGGTTTCCAAATGTCCACTACAAAACTTTAGACTTCACTTTCGAAACGTTTCCGGAAGAGAGCCACAAACCTCTTTTCTCCTAACATCAAAGATGATCGAAAAATGCCTTTTTTGAACTTCAATGTCGAAAATTTACCGGAAAGAGTACATCAAGATAAGGCTGTTCTCCCCCATCGCCCCTTCTTTTGTATGTCCCTCCTATCCGTCCAAGAGCGGATCCAGAAATGTTCCAAGGGAGGGGCGATTGTTTTTTTTCTACTTGAACTTTTATTTACCATATATTACCACAGGTTTATTACAAATGTTTCGGTCTTCAATTTCGAAAAAATTCCATATCAGAGCCCCGAATCCCAACCACTTCTCATAGTATCATCGAAGACCATCTAAAATTGCCTTTTTTTAACTTCAAAGTCGAAAAACTGTTGGAGAAGAGTCCCTCAAGGGAAAGGCGATCGCCCCCATCGCCCCTCCCTTGTATCCGTCACTGGATTGAAACATCGTTCATTCACAAACAAAAACTCTGTGAATCAGATAGAGATAGACGACCGACCGACGAGCACACATTTCCCCTCATTGCCATTTTTTAATTTTTCGATATTTTTTTTTTTTTTTTTTTGTTTCATTTATTTTTGATTTATTTTTTGAACTTAGGCGATATTTTTAAGACTCATCAAACCACTTTAAATACTTTTTTCGGCTCTACATTAACCGGAAAGTAGACAAAAAAGCATTGAAAAATTTACTGCACCTTTTGAAGAGGAAAACATACACAGAAATTGATTACTTAATTACTATGAATTGCGTTATCCTTACTGTTATGACTTAAATGAAAGTAAAAGTTGGAACAAAGTGAATCACACCTCGTTTTAATAATCTCCGACAAAGTGCTTTTATTCGTTCATAATATTCCCTCGAATTAATTTTGCCTAAATTATTTTACTTCTTAAATTCAGCGCTTAATTGTAACTTCCGAAACTGTAGAATTTCGAACACAATGTACAAAAAATCTTTTTTTGCACTAAGAAAGTTAATTCTGCTAACGATCACTTTGTTCCTCTCAAAAAGAAGAAATCTCTTTTAAATATTTTTGTAGGAAAACTTTTTAAAGCTTTAGATTTAGCAAATTCTCGGAGACTGATTAGCATATAGTAACCATAATTTATTTTAGCCAAGGTAAATGAGCAAAAGTTACCAACTTATGAAGAAAAAATCGAGAATAGTTTAATAAATTATTGACACAAAGGATAAAAATTGCATTAAAAAATCATCACAAATTGAAAAAGTTATAAATTATTGTTTTAATCAAAAAAAAGGCATTATTGAATTAAAAGATATATTTTTTATTAGTGTGCTGAAAATATTGGCTTTTTATGTATTTTCATGGAATCTATTTGATTTTCTACAAAACATTTAGTTGTTCTACGACGTTCTTTTGCAGTTCTTTGCGCAGGCATATTAGCAAAATAGTTTAATCTAATAAATACACAATTTTCTGGTGTTTTAAAATTGCTGCTAACAACAAATTCAAACAAAATTAATTAACATATTTGTTCAAACCTAATTGACATATTTATCCAAAATTGATAGAATCGCTTTGATAGCGTTTTCGAAAAGCTTTTAATTTGTTGACTTCTCTTGAATCATTTACTCAAAAAATTTTGCTACTTTTCCCAGGTATTGTGATGGCTTTGTACGGGTTTTTTTTTTTTTTTTCTACATATTGTTAGATATTGTTCAATATCTTCACAGTATACATTTTATAAATGAAAGGTATTGCTCTCAATACCTGAAAACAGGCGCAATACTGTTTTTGGGGAGAAAATAATTGAAATAAAAAATATGAATTGAATAAAAACGTGTTGAAAATTTAAAGGATTTTTTTTTTTTTTTTTCGGAAAAAAAATAGTCATGGACAAACTTTGTATTATTTTTCTTGACTGTTCAACTAACAGTATGCATTTGCTCCAGTCAACTTCCTCCTACTTATTTCAATATTGAAAAATGCTGATCAATATTCAGCTGTGCAATTCCTGGAGCTTCAGCACATTGTTTACACTGCATGCCAAAAGTCATCCCTCCAGAATTGATGCTACTTTAACTACACTTAACACCGATTCACACAAAATCTCAGAGTTTAACTCGGGCTGAAACAATGTCTCAACAGCTTCAACAAAATGAAGAGACCATGGGCTTTAACTTGGAGCGCCCAGATACTGCGGGCTGTTGCTCAAGTCCCAAACTAGTTCCATCGATTCGACAAGCCTTATCAGCGAGGCAGGCCATAGCTCGCCATCATTTCGTCATTAGAGCGAGACAATACGCGCCCAAACTCTCGTCGGCAGATGTCCTCCACCGACGTACGCATCGCGAAGCATAACAAGAGATAAGCAATACCCAAAGTCCGGAGCGCACCCCCCCCCCCACACACAGCCCCCCCCCCCTCTGTTTAAAGGGCCTTTCCAAATTAAAACGCGAAATTGGGAATCTCTGGGAAAGAGAGAGAGAGGAGATGGATTTCGAGCGGAGATTACTTCGTGCAGAAGAGAAATTAGATTCCCGACGTTGAATTTGTGCCTCACGTGAGCTTCGGAATTAGAGGCGTTAGAGATTTGTAATTACGCTGCAGGTCGCGGTGTTCTGTAGCCGGCGTTCCACCTACCCCTTCCATATGTTGTGGCAGAAGGTTTTCTGAGAACAATTTCCAACTTGTTACGAACTTTATTGTTCCCTTTTTTCTCCTCTATAAAACTAATTCTCCTTTTGTCTTCTTTCACCAAAATTTCAACATGTCTAAGTCTTGAAAATGATTATTTTTACACCAAATGTGACTCGGGGAACACTAGCTTAACGGGGCACAATAAAAATTACAAACACATGCGTGTGTTCTATTCAGTTGCAAGTTATCATCAATACAGTGGAAGAAAATTAAATCAGTGGTAGAAAATTTTTAGATAGAGAGAAAAGTAAGAGGGATTGAAAAACTCAACCAACTCCTTCTTGCATAGACCTCGCTAGCTATCAGTAGGTTTACCTTAACGAAAAATGCTCTAAAATTAGAAGAATTGATTGAGATGTGTAATTTCGTTGCAGGTCGCGGTGTTCTAGCCCGACGTTCCACCTACCCCTTCCACATGTTGCTCTGCTCTTGGCAGAAGGTTTTCTGAGAACAATTTCCAACTTGTTACGAACTTTATTGTTCTCTTTTTTCTCCTCTATAAAACTAATTCTCCTTTTGTTTTCTTTCACCCAAATTTCAACATGTCTAAGGCTTGAAAATGGTTACTTAAACTGCAAGTCGTCGAAAACTAGGGCAACGGGGCACACATTCACCGTAAAAATTGCGTAAAGATTACGTACACATATGTTCTATATAGTCATAAATTGTCATTTATGCAATAAAAGATGCGAAGATCAGGAGGAAAAGTAAAAGAGATAGAAGAGTTATTTCTACACAGACTAGCAGAGTTACACTTGGACTTACCACGTTCTAAAATGCTCCGGAATTAGAGAAAGTTGTCATTTAATTACGCTGCAGTCGTGGTGTTTTAAATAAGGTTCCACCTACCCCTTCCATATACAGGATGTCCACTCCAATCGTGGACCAATAGCTAATTTCTAAATCGTTAGAGATAAGCATATAGTTTATTTAGGAAAAAATCTCAAAATTATGAAAGGAATTTTGGGTCTATTCAATGTTTTTCAAAAAATCAAATTTTGAAAGAGTTACGAAATTTAAATTTTTATACAGCCTCCCAGTCCTATCAATCATATTTAGTAAAACATTCTTGACACTGTAACGTTTAAAACTAAAAAAAAATCACTGTTCTACGACAAAAATTGACCGAGTTATGACGTTTTGAAAAATCAAGATTTTGCATTGTTTCATGACGTCATCGAGAGCTCGCTTAAGGGACCGTATGCGAATCCTTCAAAATCTTGATTTTTCAAAACGTCATAACTCGGTCGATTTTTGTCGTAGAATAGTGATTTTTTTTTTTTTTAGTTTTAAACGTTACAGTGTCAAGAATGTTTTACTAAATATGATTGATAGGACTGGGGGGCTGTATAAAAATTTAAATTTCGTAACTCTTTCAAAATTTGATTTTTTGAAAAACATTGAATAGACCCAAAATTCCTTTCATAATTTTGAGATTTTTTCCTAAATAAACTATATGCTTATCTCTAACGGTTAAGAAATTAGCTATTGGTCCACGATTGGAGTGGACACCCTGTATATGTTGCTCTGCTCTTGGCAGAAGGTTTTCTGAGAACGATTTACAACTTGTTAGGAACTTTATTATTCCTTGTTTTTCTCTCTATATATAAAGATAATTATCTGTCTTCTTTCAACAAAATCTGTCATGAAATTGCATCATGTCTAAAACGTGAAAATTATTATTCTACGCCAACTGCGAATCGGAAAGTGCTAGCTCAACGGGGCACAATAAAAACTGCACATACATATTTTATATCGAAAACTTCGAAAATATTTTAAACAACAGAATATATCTGTAAAGCAGGCCAGTCATTTGGGAATCAGTGGGCCTACTGCCCCTCCCCCCTCTACTTCGGGAAACTAGTATCTTGTCTTTCCTTTAAGTGGGCGCGGTTTTATTGTTTTGGTATAATTTACATTGAATATATACCTTTTGCCCCCCCCCCTCCCCTGGAAAAATTCGAAATGACTGGCATGCTGTGAAGAATTTTAAAATTTGCACGATTGGCAGATCTTCCAAATGGTGGACAGGATGCAACATGCAAGGAAACGTTTCTGAAACAATACATTTCAATTCAAAATATATTCAACGAATATTTAAACATCACACCATGTTCCTCTAGTTTTATCATTCAAAATTATTTCGTTTAAAAAAACCATCTCAAAACTAACAATGGATTCCATCTTTCTCAAAGAGCAACAAAGCTTCCATTCGCAGTACCGAAACTGAAGAAATTCGTCTTCTTGTAAATAACCTGATGTATGCAAAGGAGGACAAAATCCCCGAAGACAAGTTCCGTAACCAAGGCAACGTTCCGGCGTTCTCCTCTCGTCACTCGAAATCTGCTGCTTCGAAGAATTGAGGGAAGCACGGGGGGTGTTCACAATATGCTAATCGATAACAGCTTCTTTGTTTCAAAACTTGGAGCACCGACTGCTGGAGGAATTTCTGTTGACTTGTATTTAATGCATAGTCTTTTCCAATGTATTATGGCAATGTGTTTTAGAATTGTCGTTCCATCAATATATTTAATAATTTCACCAGTAAAAAATTTGCAAAATACAAATAAGTGAAAATCACCTCACATTTGTTCTCAATAACAGGTTCTTTGTTTCAAAACTTGGAGCACTGAGGGCTGGAGTAATTTCTATTGACTTGCATTTTATGTAGTGGCAGCAGTTTATTTGAATTAAGTTTGTTATAAACAGTTTTGATTCAAAAAAGCGGCTAATTCAGTAAAGCCGGATATTGTTCTGTTTTTGGCGATTTGCTTCCTTAAAGTGGATGATTTAAAACTAATGATTAGCTGTGTAATTAAGAATTGTCGAGCGAATCTGTCAATATTTAAAAAAAACTTTCCGCGGTAAAATCTTGCAAAATGCAAATACATGAAATTCATCACACATGAGTCCAACAAACCGTAAGTTACTATATTGCAGTGAACTCTCACTTATGCGCCGGCCTAAGGGACCAACAGAGAAAGGCGCATAAGTGAGAGAGACGTATAAGTGAACAAGCCTATTTAAAGGACTAAAACGCAACATAGGTTCTAATGAGAGAATGAATAAGAATGTTTCTCTCGAAAGGGATATATTACTACGGTTTGGCAATTACTGAAACGTAACTACAATGATAAAGAGAGAAAAAAAATGTTGCATACCTAATTACAAACTGTTCCTTTTAAAACGATCCATAATAGGTACCGTAAAATGGGGTGAATCGGAACACTTTTCAGCTTTGATTGTAAAAAAAGCAGTTAAAAGATTTTTTTTTTAATTTGCTTTTTTGGATAAAAACTTCGGTCTTGCTTTACTTTTGATATTCCAAGCAGAGACAAAACATTTTGAACAATTATTATTAAAATATATAGGAAATTATGGGTGTTCCGAATCACCCCGCTGATAGGGGTCAATCGGAACACATGTTAAAATTTTTATTTTTTTTTCAATTTAACCTGCAATAGATCTCACGAACATGAGCAATATTGATGGGGGAGAATAAGAATAGATAATTACTGTCAAATAAATGTATAATTTCAATACCAGTAAACGTTTATAATTTGTCAAATTTCAAAATAATTTTGAACTTATGAAAAATGAAAAGTAATTTTAAGAAATGCTTTTGAATTGAAATACAAAGATTTAACATGAATGGAAGTCACTCATGTCGTCCACAAATATGTACTTGTCCTTAAAACTAGCAATCGTGACTTGTCTTAAGTTTTTTCATAACATCTCCTGGGATGAACTCTGCCTTTTCTTTAGTTTCTTGAACTCTCTGGGTTTCGGGGATTGTCTTGAAATATTTTTTTTTTTTTTTTTGCTTATTCATTACTGTCTGTGTGCTGGACTTTTACTACATAAAGTCTATGTGACTTTCCCCCTTGTATTTTAAGTAAAAAGAAGTCTCCTGGAGAAAAACTCTTTTTAAATCTGCAACTTTTTGTCATTCTAAGATCTAGTTCCTCACGAGAAGAGATAAACAGTAATAAATCCTTGTCCTTGTCTTGATTAGAAGAATTGGGGTTAGAATCTTGATTTTTTAAACAGTTTCCTTCAAATAAGTTTGATTTGGAACAACAGAACTAAGTGTTCCTATTCACCCCGCAAATTTTTTTCCTATGTCATTTTTCAGAATTCTTCATTTTTATGACACAATTTATAAAAAATGTAAATTCTAATGTGGTTTTCTGTTGTTCAGATACATGTATAATTGAAACTTACCACCCTTAGTTTTTAAATATAAGAAGATTTGTTCTTGCATATGAAGTTTTGCAGTCCATGAAAATGTGATGTTTTCTAGCATTCCACGTGCAGCCCTCCTTAGAAGCCAGTAGCGTTGCCAGATTGACAAAAATTATTTTTTCCTACTTCCTATGATCTTACCTTTCGATAAAAAAATTAATGGCGAAAAATACCCAATAGTATATTTATGAAGAATTTCTTTGTACGATCGGGAAGTTTTGTTCAGATTGACCCCGCTGTTCCTATACACCCCATTTTACGGTAATTGTTCCTCTCCAAACTCTAATTCATGAGGAAAAAAAGCCTTCCGTGAGCAATAGGCGAAGGATTAAAGGGGAAAGTAAAAAAAAAAATGCTTATTTTTTAAATAAAATAATTTTTTGTTTACATTTTACGGAAAATTCGGCGCATAAGTGAAATATTTATCTTTAGAGCGACGCATAAACGATTGACACTATCATTATTTTGCTATGAAATGTGCTGGGACCATTTAAAATCGTCGTATAAGTGAAAAAGGCGCATAAATGAGGCGATGTATAAGTGAGAGTTATGATTACGAAGATGTGATCTGTTTTGACTGTGGAAGAAAGTCAAAAATTTGATTGTCGAAAATCCGAGAATACTCTCAAGAAATTTTAAGCAGCTCGACAATTCCCAAGGAACAGAAACATTTCGCTAAACACAATGTTTATTAAAGAAATGAAAGTAAGTACATACAGTGGTAAACTCAAGGGGGTGAAAAGGAATATATGCATTCCCCCCCCCCCCCCCCCCCCCGAGATTTTGTTACATTATTACGAAGAGTGAAACTGAGTTCCGAAAATTAATGGGAATGCTCAAATTCAAAAGTGAGGACGGATCTAAAATGGAGGGTTGGAAAAGAGGGCTAAATTTCAATATTTAACCTTGTTGAAAATGTGTTTCAGATATGTTTTAATGCAAAATACTTGACAGAAACCATGACAGCATGGCATATTGTTTCAATAGATGATTCTTTCTACAATTGCAAACAAAAAGTGATCTCTCTCTATATTTTTTTTTTCAAGGAAGCATGAAAAAAAGTAGGGATTTGCTTAATGATTTTTATTAATTTTCCAGTGAGTATCGCACCGTTTTCAGTTTCTTTGAAATTTTGTTCTCTAGATAACTTTTATTCTTAAGTGATATTTATCTTTGTAATTTTTGTTACTTCATAAAAAAATTCACGAGTTGAACCGTTTCAATCGAACAAACGAAGTGAAAATACAGTAGGTATTTAGTGGTAATTCTAGAAATTCCGTTTTTCATCACAATGGCGATATGCAATGCAGTCCTCCAAAAATAGTTTCTGGGTACGCCACTGTCCTACATGTATGGGAAACAGCTGGAATGGCACCCGGGCTAAAAAATGAACGAGGCTAAAACAAAACGATTTAATCGAAATATAATCATCTTTTTTTTCTAGAAAATTTCTCATTTCAGTAACTTATTTCTATTAACCACACATGCCTCATTACATATCGTGCTTATTGGGAGATGACAAAAAATGAGAGAAAAAATCAGGGGCATAAAAATTCGGCAACTGAAACTACTCTTTATTGAATAATATCAATTCCTATTTTTTTAATTAACTAATTTAATTATTTATTTATTTATTTACATTTTGACAACTGTCCAAATATTTCTGAATCAGTAACATGACTTGCAGACCCGTCATTTCGTATGGGTTTAGGGTCATTCCTTGAATTCCTCTCTCCTGACTCCCATAATTCCTGGTGATTTATTTCCAGACATGCAAATTTAAATTCACTTTTCTGCTCTTATTATCTTAGACAACAAAACATTAGTTCAATGGCTATAAATCTCTGACGTTTCGAAATTTTCTTAAAGCTTGTGTTCTTCAGAACTTATGCTAGCGGGCCTTTTCGTGTAACGTGTAATAAGTAAAAATGTATTCGGTGGTGGGGGTGCAGCAGCGGAGCACCCCCGAACTTATACAAATGAAGACGTGTTCCCACTTTATACATTTTATGCTATTGTTTTTGTAACTGTTTGAAATAAAAAAAACGCATAATTAGACAATCCAAGTTTACTCAAAGAACATATCCTTAAAACTCAACAATAATTAAAGAAGAGTTTGGAATAATTTTACATCTTTACCTTAAGTTAATGAGATGGAAAAAGAGTTTTAAAATGCATTTGAGAACAAAACAATATGTTAGCTGAATTTCCACTAACTTTTCTTTTTCACTATTTAACAGTACTGCGTCGAAATATTTTTACTCATAAAACGTATAACATACATTTAGAAGTACTAAAGTAAAAATGTATTTTTTACGTCACAATATTATATTTAATTGATTTTTCTGTCAACATGGAAACTTCAAACAAAATGAAAACCGGATTTTGCTTCTTAAAAAAATAAACGAAAGGAATAGTTCAAACTTCAAAACAATAAATAATGTGAAACGGAATACCAATAGTAATAAAATTTTCATTTTGTCCTCATGTGAGGATTTATTTTTAGTATTGCTATGAGTCCGAAAATGAAAGCATTCAATCAGTTACAAGAGCTCTCATTTTGTACTTCGTCATGGAAATATTCAAAAAACTTGCGGAAAAATTTCATCGCTAAGCATTTTTGACGCTTAGTTCAAGTAAATGACGTCTGCTACTGACACATCGAGAATTAAATAAATCTTAGTTAACGCATATTTCACTAGATGGCGCTAGTAATACCATTTATCATTTCACTTGGAGCCGAGAAATGAAAAATAAAAAAAGCGGAGCGCATTTACTTCACTCCGCCGAAACTATACTCCGCTCCATTCATCACCACAACAAATGAATTCTTGACTGATTTATTTTTGTTATTTTATTTTTTCAGTTTCAACTGTCGACATGCTCAGTTTCACGTTCTAAATGCATCGGATATAAAAGTGGATTTGAATAAACAACAGCATAAGTAATACCTCACACGAGAACCAACTGTTCGAGAGACGATTTGTCATTGGCTAAGCAGGGGCTGAAGAGTGACGGGAGGGCGGGATGTGACATCTGGGAAGCCAAGCCCACTTCGGCTGTCAACACCTGACACCATGCGCTGTCTTGATTGGCAGCGCCATCTATTGAAGGACGGAAACATTAAAGTCGAAGCGATACATCATTCTCAACAATGATTAAATGGATTTTTTTATTTCTTTTTAATTCAGGATTGAAATCAAGGTGAACATAAATAATTGTGACTTTTTTAGTTAATATTACACATTTTTAAAACTATTTTCTGTGCTCCTTTACTTGCAAATTAAACAAGGAACTAATAAATAAATATTTCTTGATTTGTTTCTGACACATCACAAATGATCACCATCATTCTTAAGAATGATTAAATAGGTTGTTTTTTTTTTCGTTCTTCTTTTTAATTCAAGAGATTCGAGTCAAAAAGCACATAAAAAAATTCTTGTCACTTTTTACTTAATATGGTACATTTTTGAAACTATTTGCTCTGATCTGATCCTTTACTTGCAAATAAAATAGAAAACTACTAAATGAATATTAACTTAAATTTGCTTCTGACACATCACTAATCAACATCATCATTTTTAATAATAATTAAATATATTTTTTTCTTTCATTTGGTTCAAGATGGACGCAAGAAATGCTTGTCATGTTTAAAATAATACTATGCATTTTTAAAATAATTCTTTATTTGCAATAAAAATAAATAACTAAAAAATAAAATGAATAATTTGAATTTGTTTCAGACATGTATCAATTGAAGAACAGAAAAAAGTTATAGTTAAAGTCGAAGTAATATATCATTCTCAACAATTATTAAGTTTTTGCAAATTGTTTTTTTTTTAAGTAGATTTTTTTTCTTCTTTTTAATTCAAAATTCAAGAAACACATAAATGATTGTTTCTTTTAAAGTTAATATTACAGATTTCTGAAACTATTTGCTCCGATCCCTTACTTGCAAACAAAATGAAAAACTTATAAATAAACCAAGTTGAATTTCTTTCTGACACATCACAAATCAACACCATCATTCTTCACAATGATTAAATTTAAATAGTTTTTTTTCTTCTGTTTCATTTCAGATTCAAGAAGCACATAAATGCTTGTCACTTTTTAAGTTAATATTGCACATTTTTGGAACTATTTACAGTGATCCTTTTCTTGCAAATAAAATAAGGAAGTAATAAATAAATAAAAACTTAAATTCGCTTGCATCAGAAATCAACATCGTAATTCTTAACAATGATTAAATAGATTTTTTTCTTCCATATAGTTCAAGATGGATGCAACAAATGCTTATCATGTTTAAACTAATACTATACATTTTTGAAACAATTCGTTACTTTCAATAAAAAATAAAATAATAAATAGCTAAAAAAGAAAATGAATAAATTAAATAAATAAATAAATAACTTGAATTAGTTTCAGACACATCACAAATCAATGCATCAACTGAAGGACAGAAACATTAAGTCGAAGAGATACATCATTCTTTTCAATCATTAAATACATTCTTTTTATTCCTGCTTTCTAATTCAAGATTCAAGAAGCACATAAATGTGCTTGTCACTTTTTAAGTTAATATTGCACATTTTTGAAACTACTTGCTGTAATCCCTTACTTGCACGCAAAATAAAGAACTAATAAATAAAAATGAATTTGAATGTTTCTGACACATCACAAACAATTCTTTCTCAGTTCTCTCTTGAATTAAAGAAGGAAGCATATACACTGTAAAAAATGAATGTTGTTCCTACTGTGTAGTGCAGCTAATTTGAAGTAATGAACTTTAAAACTGCTGCATTTTGCTAATTTACAGTAATAAACTGCAAAATTGCTAGTTTCAGTTTCAATTTATTACCGTGCACATCAGGGGTGCCCCCCCCCCCAAAGTCCAATGGTGCAAATCCCCCCTCCCCCCCCCCCCAATTTAAAAAACCTTTTTTGTGATTTTTTTATTTTTATTTTTACCCCTCTTTTTAATTCATTTCTCTATTTTTTAAAATATTCTTCATTTATTTTTTAAAATATAATTAATTTATTTATTTTTTAAAATTATAACGATTATTTTTTTACATATTATTAATATTTCCAAGATTCTAATTATGTGCAGAATATAATCGCTTTTTTTCCCTTACAGACATTCTAAGCGCGCGCACACACACACACAAAATTAATAAATAAATTGAGAAAAAAGAAATAATTTAAATTAAAAAATAAATTATTGAATAACTTAAATTAAAAAATGAGTGAATAATTTAAATTAAAAAAAAATAATAAATTAATGAATGATTTAAATTAAAAAAAATCTAAATAACTTTCATTAAAAAAATAATAAATAATTTAAATAAATAAATAAATTAGTTTTAACCCCCCCCCCCCATTTTTGATGGCGCAACTTGCGCCATAATCCCCCCTGTAGACGCCCCTGGTGCATATTACAGTTTAAAACTGGAACCTTTTTTGCCAGTATTACACTGTTGTTTTTACAGTATAATACAGCCAATTTTATAGTAATAAGCTGTAGCACTGTTAATTTTACAGTAATAAACTGAAATTACTAGTTTTAAAGTAATAAACTGTAAAATAGCTAGTTTTACAGTTCATTACAGCACTTTTACAGTTTTAAACTGAGACCTCTGCTTTCAGCAGTGTAAATGCTTGTCATTTTTTAAACTAATATTATACATTTTTGAAACGAGTTGCAGTGATCCTTTACTTGCAAAATAATAATAATAATAATAATAATAATAATAATAATAATAATAATAATAATAATAATAATAATAATAATAATAATAATAATAATAATAATAAAATAAATAAATGAATAAGTTCATAAAAAAGCTTGCATTTTTTGCCTCAGCATCACAAATTAATTTAAATCACATTTTACCATTTAAAATAGGAACCTTTCAAAGCATCAGAAACGGGTAAAAAAAAACTTTTGAGGAATAAACACAGTATACAGAATTAATTTCGTCAGCACCGCAACTATACTATATTGAACAAAAGATACTAACATTAGTTTATAGACAACAACCTCAAACAAACACCCCTTGGGAAAGAAAGTTTCCAAAGAAAGAAAGAAAAAAAGCTCATGTGTTTCATTTTCTTCAGAAACGCACAAATGATTTCTTTTCTATCAACATTTCTCTCTAATATTCCAACCAAACGTCTGTAAATAAAGTGTGCGAAGAAACTGGGAATCTTGTGGGATTAATTAAAAAGTAAACCGAGAAAGAAAAGAATAAAAAAGTTTAAAAAAGATTTATCGTTAAGAAAAAGTATAGATACACTGTAAAAAAATGTATGTTGGTTTTACAATATAATACAGCTAATTTTGTAGTAATAAACTGTACAAATTGCTAATTTTACAGTAATAAACTGCAATATTGTTAATTTTACAGTTTATTACCGTGCATTTTAGTTTTAAACTGGATCCTCTGCTGTCAGTATTACCACTGTTGTTTTTATAGTATAATACATTCAATTTTATAGTAATAAGCGGTAGCATTGTTAATTTTACAGTAATAAACTGTAGAATTGCTAGTTTTACAGTTTATTACTGTGCTTTTTACAGTTTTAAATTGGAACCTCGGCTGCCAGTATTATACTGTTAAAACAACAGCTCATTTGTTCAGTGTAGTTTTGCTTTACGTATTTCATTAGGCACGCCGTGGGTGAACCAAGTGACTCGCTACCTCAACCATTCTCAAAGACCCACTTTCTTTTCATTTACCTCGAATATTTCCCATGAATACCTAAATCACAGGACAAATTCTTCAGTAACAGTGGCAACATAAATCGCAGATGTCCTTTAACCCATTAATGCCTTACATTTTTTTCCTCAAAGATATTTTGTATACTGGTTACTGGTTACAAACAGTGTTTAATGGACAGGAAAAATAATAAAAAAAAATATTATGTAAAAAATAATTTTTTTATTAAGGAAAGAAAAATCGTCCCATAAAAGTTATGCTAGACCCCAGAGGGTACATACTTTTTTTACTATTGTTTTTTTCTGCCAACGATATAATATTTAAATAGACATTTTATAAGAAGAAATAAAATCAGCAATTTACATAAACTGGGAAGCTGGGAGTAACTTTGAAAACTTAGCTTTTTTTCTTGAGATTGTGAACGATGTCATTTTTGATAAAGGTCATATTAAAACTGCTATAGAACACACTTTACAATGGTTATGTGCTGCAATCTGTTAATAACGAATTGAAACAATACCAAGGTACTAATTGAACACTATTATTTGGTTGAAATGTTCATTTTTGGGGAAATTCAGACCCTTTTTTGGACCGTTCCTAAAAAGGGACGCTAGGCATTAATGGGTTAATATGTATGCCCGAACCATTGGAGCTCAATGACAACTGAATTAAATTACACTGTACGGAACAAAAAATATCTACATAACATTTTTTTGAAAATATAGCAATTCTAACACCTATATTGCAAACTATAACTATTAGTACATTCTAAAAAAAAATTATTTACTTCGAAAAA